>VDFB02345743.1:0-109888 GCA_007258455.2 Sequoia sempervirens | reverse complement strand
GTTATTATTAGGATTAAGGTTAGAGTTATAATTAGATATAGAATTAGGGTTAGGTTTCATGTGAAGGTTATAATTAGGGCCATGGTTATAATTATATGTAAGCTTTATTATATAACTATAAATACATTAATTTAGATATTTCTTTTTCAAAGATTTTAAATATTTTTTAATTTTATGTAAATAATGTTATATAAATTATTTAATTTATATGGTAAATAAGCTAGTTTTAAATATATTAGTTTAAAAACTTATTACTATGTTACAAAATAAAATCAAAAGTAAATAAAATATAAAATTATAATATTATTACTTAATATATTAAATTATATTTTAGATGGTATACATATTACATATATATTGTATATATATATATATTATAATATTTCAATGATGTTAAAATTATATATTATATATTATATATGTTACATATGTATTATATAGTGTATATATTATAAAATATTGTTAAATTAATAATATAATATATTTTTAATATATTATTTATTTGAATTTTTTATTAGATTATTTTATATATTTGAATTTAATAGAATGGAAAATATAATAAATAAATAAATATCAGTATACTAAATATATATTTATATATTAGGTATTATATATGTTACATATGTATTATATAGTATATACTATAATATTATAATATGTTGTTAAATTAACAATATAATATATTAAAAATATATTATTTATTTGAATTTTTATTAGATTATTTTATATATTTGAATTTGATAGAATGGAAAATATAATAAATAAATATGAGTATAAATAAACATATATTTATATATAGTATTAAAAAAATTCACATATTATTAAAAAGAATGTTGTATTATATATTGACTTTATGCTTAATCCTATAAATTAACTTGTGAAGAATTTTTATAAATATATCTATTTTATCTCACGAGTATATTATATGTAATGTTTAAGATTAGATGGTAGTTAAAAAGAGAAAATAGAATAAAATAAATAAATAAAAATAAATGACATGAAGTTCAACCATGCTCTTTGTATATCTATTGTGTTTTATTTTATTTTGAAGAAAATGAGATTTACTTGGTCATTGATTGTTGACTACCAGTTACCTATGTGTTCGACATAAAATTAGTTGTATTTTTTTATTACCCACCATTCCATAATAATCATAATCGCTTATATCGGGTGATAGTTGTGTACCAATTAGATTCAAGAGAATTGATTTTTGAAATATATTTTGTTATATAATTTGCATCTATATACATTGATAATAGATTGAAAAAATTCAAATACCAAAATTAACTGAAAAGTGGCAAATAAATTGCCAAAAAAAAAGTCAATAAAATTGTAAAATAAAAATGTTATGCCCAATTCTGCAAAATCCCTCTCATTGCTTAAATTGTTTTAGTCAATGATATTTGAGAAAAATAATTTTGAAAATTAAAAAAAGTGAAAAATCACACATTTTACTTTAGAAGAATTAAAATATAATGAATGAAAAGAAAAATATCCATTTTGATTGGCTAAAATAAACAATATTAATCACTAGCTAAGAAATAGACCTTCCTTATAGTTCTATGGAAGGAACTCAAAAAGGGCAGCAATTTATTGATGAGAAGGTTGTAGCTGTTTAAGACAAAAGCATATAAGACAAAAATAGAATAAGACAATAGCAAAGGTTACAAAGGCATCGATGAGTATATTAAAATCAACAATTAAAAGGAAGAAATTAATAGCCAAAAGGCAACGCTCATTTGATTAAAAAAAGGACAAGATTTAATAGAAAGTCAAACAAATGCAGCAATTAATTAGCAAAAAGAAGACAATGCTTAAAGATAAATTAAAATAAAATTAGTTTCTTTATGAAAAGGTCGATCCTTTTGTAAAGACATCTCTTTTAGTATAGAAGACCCCCCTCTTGGGCAATGAAAATGGTATATAAGGAACATAAACTAGAGGATAAAATACAAGCAATAAAGAATAATATCATTTTTAGAAGAGCAAACTTATTAGTAGATCTAATAAAGGCAATAAATTTTATGAAGGAGCAATGAAGATATGAGTGAGTGTTGTGGAGTGAGTAATAAATATCATATCATACAGTCACCAACAAATTTTAGGCATGGTAATTTGCAATATCAAATATAGCAGATATATGTGTATATTATGAATAGTTTTGAAAGGAAGAATATGCAGATTTAAAAGAGGAAGAACATATAGATTTGAAGGAGTATAAATGAATAATGAAACATCGTTTATAAGGCAGATTGTGAGAAGATTATTTGCAGACTTATAAGGAGAGTGTGAGAAGTTTCATGGAAGACTTGTAATAAGTTTTATGAGAACATTGTGGAAGATTTCATGAGCAGATTATGGAAGATTTATAGAGAATGAATAAGCAAATTTAGAACAAACTCTATGAGGAAGATTGAAGTAGATAAGATATATATATATGAAGATCATCAAGAAGAAGCAAATAGAAGTAGAGAAATGAACATATAAGAAACATATTGAGATCATTTAAAAAAAAAGTGTAAAGCAATGAGTATGAGATTTATGTGAGAAATATATGAAAGAGAATTAAATGATTGTCCATTGAAGAAGTAATACTCAAGAAGGAAAATACTCAGTTCAATTGGAAATTGGTGCTTCCTAAAGGAGAAATTGGTATCCTTGCTAAGCTAGTGCTTAGCTGTGGGGGTTGGTGCCTACAAATTTTGGGAATTGGTATCCCCTGTGGGTTGGTGCCTACAAAGTTGTAAAGAGAAGTTTAATATAAACAATACTTTTACGTTGTTTTCTCCCTTAAGGGTTTCCAAGTAAATTTGGTGTTCTTATTGTGTTCTTAATTGTTAGATCTTGCATGGTTGTTATTATTTTGATTGATTAAGTTTGAAAAAGTAAAAGTTGCATTATACTAATTCACCCCTTCTCAGTATAACTGTGTCCTCATTAGGATTTACAATGTTGTTTCTCTTTCAGGTGTGCATGATCTTACTAGTGAATTTATAGGGGATAATACAAAGCTTAAGTTGCATATACACTTTGCATATCTACTTTGAAGGGATGTTATAATACAAACAAACATTGAGGCTTAGTGATAGTTATACGAGTCTCTCAATGTAATAGGGCATGATTTTTCTTTCATGGGTAACTACAAATTCTAATTCCTTTTTAGTTCTCTTGCATTTAACCTCAATGAATATGCCCTTGGCCTAACAAAGCCTAAAGAAGAAGAGATTTTCCCTCTTTTATCAATTGTCCTATTATTTTCCACTATTTGATCATAGGTCTAGCCCATCACCCTAAGTTGACCTTCATTGGCCAAGGTTAGGAGTAAAGTGATGAATGGCATTGATTTTTCTTAAGAAATACCTAATGGACGAATAAATGGATTAGAAGATTGCAGCTAGAATGGTTTCTATTTTAGCTAGATCAACATCAATTCGTCTAGGTGGAATAATGCAACCTAGTGATTTGTTGACCATAACTCCAAACATACATTTATTAAGGTTTAATTTGACCTTCTATTCTCTTAGTGAGGTAAAAATAGTGTGAAGATCTTTAGGATGGTCCTCAACTATCTTATGCTTCTAAAATTGAATCATTAACATAGGATTCAATAAGGGTTTAGGCCCTTTCAAAGTCCATTTTTATCAATATAAAAATAATAGGATTCAACAATCTTATGGATTAGATCATGGAAAATGTGTGGCATGGATCTTTGATAAGTCTTCATTTTGTTTAGATAAAGAAGGTTCTCCATGGAGTGGTAATTATTTTGATCAGAGATGACGAGGGAAACTATTTTTCTAACAAGCCTTGTTGACATCTAAAAAATCTATACAATCCTAATTATATCATTCATCTTGAGAATAGGGAAAGTATTTAATGTGATAGGGAATATTCAATAGGTTTTATGAAACCCACCTTTAGTAACTATACCAACTCCTCTTTAATGATGAGGATTAACACATGTTTAATGAGCCTCAAATTATAATTAATAGGTTTTATGTTAGGATTTTTGACCAAGTTGTGATCTACAATAGAAGTATCCAAATGTGACATGTCTAAAATAATTCCATGCAAAATATATAAATTTAGTTCAAAACATTTTATATATCTTGATTTCCCGAATGGTTAAACTACAACCAAGTTTGATCTTTCTTGGCTTCCTAAGATTTCTTCTCTTTATCTCAATAGTTTTCTTCATCAAAAAAGTGTTGCCTTCTTCAAATTATGGGGGATCTAGAGGTAATTATAGGATATCTTTAACCTCTAAAACATCCATCTCTTGTTTGAAATTAATCTTTTTTAATTCTACTTTTTGATTGTAAAAAACTTGGGGAGATTGTAAATTATTAGGGATTCACCATACTTCTTCATGTTGATCCATATTATTTTTATATCCTTTATTCTCTTACCCAATTTGAATCCTTATTTGTGTTTCTTTTATAGCTTTGTTCTTTTATTTCATCTTTTTTCTTTTTTCCTCTCTAATATATCCCATATTACAACTTAGAATAATGGAGTTCATAGTGGTATCTTTTATTTATACACCACAAATTAAAATGAGTTTACCAAAACCTCTCTTTTGCACATGCTTGATTTTTCTTGTATTCAATTATCATTCCACATATTATATATACCAGTTGTGCCTACTTTCATCATTTATACATTCATACTTTCCATGGAAATTTCGTACTTTAATCATATAGACTATGGTAGTTTATCTCTCAACACTCCATTTGTAGCCTTCTCTTATCCTTACCACCATATGCTAAGTTTTATGTCCATAATCAAGTCCATGAATACCCCTCCCCTTCTTCTTTTCTTGATATCTAAAACTCTACAACTCTTAGAATCTCACATTGGATCCTTTCCTCCAACTTCCTCATTTGAGTATTGAGTAACAAGAATCATTCAAATGTATGTAAAAGGTACATGTCCATAACCACCTAATCTAATATTAAATGACAAGCCTTTAAATATTACTAGTTTCATGGGGTCAAATCATGGGATGGGCAACACATGAAATAAAAGAAGAATAAAAGAACAAAAAAGTCAAAATAAAGAAAATTAACAAGCTTGAGAGACACAATTTACAAACATATCAAAGAATATTCAACTCCACATTGAATCAAATCAAATTCACTTTACCAAATAAGATGTCCCATTTTCCTTTCTTTACCTTTCCTTGATCCATTGTGAGTAATTCTAGGATCAACTCTTGAGTTAGGATGCTTCTTTTCCATTGTCCTAAATATATATGGTTTAAGCATACACATATACTTCAACATATTCCCCTATTTCCATTCTTATCTCATGATATAGATATATACTTGACTACTTCTCTTTATCCCTTAAAATATTTAGTACAGCATGATGAGATGTTCAAGAAATCCATTGCAAGGAATCATCACTCCTATCCACATTGAATCTAATTTTTTCACTTACAAGCTAAAGAACATAGAAGGACTTAGGAAAGTTTCTTATGGACCTAGTGGATAAATTGAGTACACTTAAAACCCACTGATTTGTTGAACATCTAGAATACTGAGAGGGGGGTGAATTAGTATTACCTGAAATTCATTAACTTAAAATTGCATTCAAACATCTCATTAAACTTACATAAATGGAAATAAACGATTGAAGCATGCACCACAAAAAACAACACAAGAACACTAGATTTACATGGAAAACCCTTGGAAGGGAAAAACCACGGTGAGGATTAGCTCACAATATATCATAACTGGTTACAATATATTATAGGAGGCTCACTGCCAGAAGAGCACACTACACTATCCAGAAAATAGGAGAGCTTAATGCCCAAGGAAGATCACTTCTTCCATAATTAAAAAAGATATAGAAAAGAGTGGCTCACTGCTAGATTTTGAAATTACAACAATGCATCTGTAATATGTTGAAGATACAATTCTAGTTAGGCTCAATAAACTAACTTTACACGCTTCATTCTTCACCACTATCACATTTCACACTTCACACTCTCACTCATCATCATCTACATCCTCATACCATCAATGAATTGACCCTCTATATATATGTATATATTTCATAAATAATCATATCATCAATTAGGTTGGCCTAATTAGATGAAACATGTTACACCATAACCTGTTGCTTCAAAACTCCATCATACATATCTTGTAGAAGAAACCAAAATGTGTTCTTCACTAAAATCGGTTGGCATGACCTATAATCACTCCTATGAATCCACTTCATACTCAACTCAATTTCGCATGACCCCAAAATCCTTAGTTCGACACCACACAACAAAACTGGTGAAGCAACAATTGAATGAACCAACTATTCATTCACAAATTGACATGTGGACCACAAAACCACTTGAAACTTAGAGTACACACACATTTGACATCTTAAAAATCTTCCTAAAATCTGCACAACATAATGATGATTCACGATGTAATATGAAGCATTCCAACATGAACTCTACAACTATAACCTTGCCATAGCATAGCCCAATACTCTGTCACTAATATATTCAACTGTAGAAGACATAAAACCCTAAAAAACTTGGATATAGACTCCTCCAATACATACCATTATCACCTCAAAACCACATGACAAGATATTGCAATGCAGAGCAATGCGGACCACAAAATTGTTCCTTTGTTACATACTATATCAGTTTGGGACTTAGACAATTTCTCCAAAAACACTTGGTCTTCTATGGACTATATACATACTGATGTACCATCACTTCTCCAATGAGTTTCCATCAATGACAAAACCATACAACAGCGTGCTCATGTTGCCAACATGATTTTGGTCACCAATCTCAATTATCCTTGAGAGCCTCTTTCATTTGTCTTTTCACCTTTGATCGATTGTCTTCTCACTTATTCTTCTTGTGTTGTACTTCCTTGTTTTTGACACTAAAAAAAAATTCTTTTCCTTTTTTTCTTTTGATTTACCACCTTTGTGTTTTTCTCTCTATTTTCTTCTTTTGTTTTTCCTTTTATTTCTTTGTTTGTTTTCCATTTTTAATAACTTAGCTTCCACTGAATGTTGCTTGTCTTCTTTTCACTTTCCTTTGTTTCTCGCCTTCTCATTGTTGGATTTATCATTTTTATTTTTTCCCTTTTGGTTCTTGTCTTTCTTCATGCTTGTGACTCATCTCACTATGTTCAATGGAGAATGATGATCCATAGTTATTATTATATATATTATTATGATTAACCTTAGTCCCATTATGAGATGCAATTTTAACCATTGTGATTTTTTTCACTTGATATTTCCTTCACTTCACATTTTTCTAGTGTTACAGGGGATGCTTCCCCCCAAAAAACCTCATGTTTCCTAGACATCCCCATCTCAGAGACCTAGGGACTTGGGGGGACGTCCCCCCATCAACCCACCACTAGCGCCACCATCCCACCACTAGTGCCGCCATCTCCAAGATGTCGCCAGGACTTCAAGGACTTCGGGGTGTCTTCAAGATGTCTATGTGACTCCTAGTTGTCTCCAAGATGTATAATTCTTATACTTACACATCTTTTTATAACTATTTTTTCAAGTGCTATATGTATTTCAACACCCTGTCGCCACCTCGCCACCATCCCCCTGCCATCCCCAAACTTAGGCCCTTGGTCCTCCATCCTTGAAACCTGTCCCCACATCCCTGTGTCCCCCTGTCAGGAAACTCTATGGAAATATGCATTTTTACTTTGTGTTGTTCTCTTGAGAGTGTATTCCTTTTGATTTATCTTTGCTTCTTATCTCTCTTGTCAATCTATTTTGGTTAAACATCTTTCAATATTTATTAGTTTCTTTATTCCTAGCAGTATTTTTCCTTTATTTTCATATCTTATGAATTCTTTCTATCACTATGCTACTTGGTCTCTTGGGGATATGAGATATATTTTCCCTCATAACTCTCTTATCTTCTCATCTTTTGGGGGCATAACCTAGATCTCCTTTTTTGTAAGATAAAGCCAAGACACTCCCATTAGGTTGAAAACCCAAAAGGGTGGCCTAATGGAGGCCAATGGTAATAATTGGCAAGGGTTCCAAAGGATGTTAACAAAAGAGAAAATTCCTATGGAGCACAAAGACAACCAAAGTTACTGTAGATTAATAAAAAACAATGCAACACACAAAAAACTTGCAACAACTCTAGAGAGACAAATATGAAAGAAAATGGATAGGGACATGTCCCTATATGTAATAATAAACATATATGTACCACATCTACATAGGAGATAGAGAGAGATTAAGGAGATGATACACATTAACAAGAAACAATAGATGATAATATAGTGAAAAATTATAAGAGGAAAATGACAATAATAATGATAATTGTATATGAGACAAATGATATACTAAGATATAATGAATAATGTATGATTACATATTACATTATGTAATGAAAAATATATGAAGGTTGTTGGGATTTGATATATGTATGAATAGTGTATGAATGCATGTTTACTTTTCGTATGTTATTTTTAATCCAATGCATTTTTCTATAATCTATTTTAGATATCAAAATTCTCTTCCTTATCCATCACACCAAGGTGAACTATAACATAACATAGAATTATCAAAGATATCTAGTTTGCAATTTCTTTTCAATATCTAGTTTTAAATACAATACAATAGGATAGTCAAAGGGGTTTTGCTTAGTTCATGCAAGGTCTCACCTTAGGGAACATCATGCTTAATGTCATCACAAGAGGACTAGTCGAGGATAAAAGATTCACAACTTAGGGAATGCAATTTGTAGCATTACCACTAAGAGGAATGTCATATGCCAAGAAAGGTCATGTTCTTGAAGGACATCAAACCCAATGTCACCACCAAGAAGACACATCACATGAAGTAAGAAGAACACATTTTGAATAAAAAAATTTCATACTTCCTAGGAGATGTATGCTATGATCACTAAGAAGAGAATATGCAAACAATAAATGGGGGACAATATTCCCCCCACTTAAAATGTCAACATACTTGCTATGTTGGTATTTTAAGTAGAAAGAGAGGAAGAGGGGATTCTTGGAAAGAATGCACACCTCCCAAAACTAGTTATCCTTGCCCCCAATCATAGATTCAAAGACAACCACTAAGAACTATCATATTGCTGCCAAGAGAAATATGGTTGCACCTAATATTGTACCACCATGAATGGAAATGATCAAGATACATAAAGCTACCAATGCCACATAGTGATGAGAAACATGATAGGATGAAAATCATATCAATTAGAGGAAGTAGGTGCATCAACACAAGGAAGAGCACCACGATCCTTAAGATATTGAATTTTATTACTCAAAGCCTTGCATTCATTAGTAGACTACCCATGTACTTGATGATATGCACAAAATGAACTTTTTTTATAAAATTTATTTCATGTTCTTGGAGGGAGAGATATCAAGCGAGCTTGGAGAATCCTCAACAAGGTACCCTTTTGATCAATAGTAGAATATGTTCCTTTATTTTGTGATAGCTATTTCTTGCTTAGTACAAGGTGACATACATACACAAGACTCCTTAGATTGTGAGATTTTGTACTCTCCCGTAAAGGAGGGTGTAAAATCTAGTGAACCCCAATCATTATTAAGACATGTGTTTGAATATTTCCTAGGAGTTTTTTGCATGATGGCATTGATATTAAGCGAAGGTTTCTTTGATTCTTTTGTTTCTTTCGAAGGACAATAACCAAGACCGCTAGTTGTTTCTTGTGTGTAAGGCTCTATGGGGACACAGATACCTTGTTCTCTAGCATCACATCCTTTTCCATTATATCCAAGTTGTTTCAAAAGCTCATAACCTCTTCCATAAATTTTTTCCATTTCTTTCAGATTTGGTGGTTTCTCATGATCACACTCTTCATATGTGGCTATGTAATTGTTGTTTTCCTCTTCTTTACTAAAATTTGTGGACTCATGCTTTTGATGACTCAACTTGTGTGGATAGTATGTTTATTTCTTTCTCTTTTCTTGTTTTGTGTGTAATCTTGTATTCTCCCATGAATGTAGGTGTAAAATGAACCCCACTCATCATCCTATAGCTTTGTGACTTCTTCCATATTCTTCTCTTTTTCTTCCTTTTGCATGGGTTCTATTTTTGAAGTTGGTATCAATATTTTCAAAGGACTTTCCTTGTCTTTCTCAGTGTGCAAACAAATTTCTAGTTGAGGGTCAACCTTGATTGTATAAACCTTGTTGTTATAGACATACTTCATTAAACAATGAAGAGTTGAAGGTACCCCATTCATCTCATGGATCCATGGTCCACCCAAAAGAAGATTGTATGAGAGATATTGAGGCATGACATGATAGGAGTTTGCAATGTGACCTTTCCAACTCTGATAGGAAATGTTGTCACACCAAGTGGTTATTTTCTCACATTATCAAATCCATGAATAGATAAAGAATTAGGTTCAATCATAGTCTTTTCCACCCCAATCTTATCTAAAAGGTCTACACTACACACATTAAGAGCTGACCCATTATCAATAAGAGTTCTTTTTATCCCACACTTATTAATGAAAACCACTACCATGAAAGCTTCATTTTGTTTGTGTGTTTCCAATGGAGGTAACTCATGTTGATGAAAGACAATGTTAATGTTAACTAAATTCATACCTTGAATTAGGGTTGCTACATCATTTAGTTGCACAATAGGAGGGGCCACTACTTGTTGCAAATAATTTTGAAGCATGCTATAATAATTAGGTGAAGCTTGAATAAGGTCCCATAAAGAAATATTAGCATGAGTGTTTCTAAGTTGTTCCCCAAGATCATACTCCTTTCCACTATGCAAAGGAAAATGATGAGCACTAGGCAAGATAGGTTGAGGAAGTGGTAATGACTTGTAGGTATAGTTTGTGGTTTCCTATTATTCTTTGTGTTGTATGCATGAGCAACATTATGATAATTAGGTTGTTGCAAAATATTGTTACTAGTAAGTTACCTTGCAAAGTTCAAGATACTTCCAACAGGTTTAGGTTTGTTTTGATGTGGTATTATGATAATAAATGGCCAAGGAGATGACTTGGGAGGTCCAATAATTAAATGACATGCATGAGGTCTAATAATCAAGGGAGATCTAATGTTCATAACCTCAACAGATTTATCCTCATTTTGATGATTTTATAGCGAGGGGAAGTCTAATGTCACCTTATCATATTCATCTAAGGAAGCCACATTACTATTGTTTGAAAGACATGTATCAATGCTATCATCCTCTTGCACCATGATATCTTCCCTAGTGAGAGAGTTTTTAGTAGAGGATCAAACAAGATGTTCATCACATTCCATGGTTGGATCTTCTAAGATAACTACATCACAAGTAGGGAAGGCATCTAGAGAAGAACAACTATGGCTTTCTTGCTTATCAATGATTGCATCCTCTTGTTCAACAACATCTTCCCAAGTGGGAGAAGTATTGGGAGAGGGAGGAATAAGACTCTCATGACTCTCAATTAGTGGATCTTCTAACACCAAAATATCTTCTTCACAAATAGGAGAGATATTGGGAGAAGAACAAATGTGGTTGTCATGATTATCTATGATTACAACCCCTTTCACTAAACATTCTCACAAGTGGGAGAGATGCTAGGAGATGAATGGAGGCTAGGAAAGGTGATGTTAATAAATGTGTCAATGATCTCATTCTCTTGAGCCATAATGTCCTCCCAAGTGGGTGGGGTAGAGGGACAAACAAGATTCTCACGACATTTGATAATTGGATCTTCTAACACCAAGATACCTTCATCACAAGTAGGAGAGGTACTGGGAAAAGAACAACCATGGTTATCATGATTATCTATGTTTGCATCCTCTTGTATCAAAACATCCTCAAAAATAGGAGAGATATTAGGGGATGAGTGAAGGGTAGGCAATGTGGTATTAAGGAATGTGTCAACAATTTCATTCTCTTACACTAAGAGACTTTCATAAGTAGGAAAGATATTGGAAGAATAACTAACAATATGCTTTTTAATGAGATTTTTCTTGGCATACTTGAAAAGAAAAGACGTTAATATTTAGAGTTTTTGAGTGTGTGCTAAAAATGAAAAGTAATCTATCCAAATTATGCAATGCTTCAAAAATGTAACAAAATGTCTTACAGATTTGATGATCTTCAATACTGAAATAAATTTGGAATGATTTAAAATGGTTAAACTAAATGGATGATTAGACCTAATGCATAAAATATTTTTTTTTGAAAATTGACAAACTAAAACAATGGTTTACCAGTGGATCTAGGAAATGCAGAGGACCACACCACAAAAATGATTTAAAATTTTGGTTTTGATGTGCCCTCAAGGACTCATTCACCCAAGGGCGAATGGGTTCTTGTATAGGGTTTTTAAAAAGGAAAAATGCAATTTTTGAGTTATTGTTTGTGTTCTCTATTCCAAGTTGCAAACTGTGGTTTCTGTGACAAATTTTTCAAAATCTTGGTGTCTAATTGCAAATACAATTAAGGAAAAAAAGTGAACAAAAATGACACTTTTTGAATGCAATTTTGACTAAATTTTCTAATGTAAATGACTGAAAGTACACTAATATGCAAGTACTATGCAAAATCAATGTGGTTTGTATGCATTTTTTTGGATTTTTCAAATTTTAAATAATGCAACATATAAATTTAAAACCCTAAATGAGATGTAAACTAATGCAATTGTGACAACCATAAATAAAATGCAATTTTAATGCAATTTCAATGCAAACTAATGCAAATCCTAGATCTAGGGTTTTAATGACCTCCAAATCAGAAATTAAGATGTACAATGTTGGGTTCACCAAAATGAAACACCAAAAAATAGGTTGAATCAAAATGGGGTGATTATGCACCCATCTTTCTTGTTTCATTAGGAAAAAGAGCTCCCCAATGGTAGGATTGACTTTCAACCCTTAGGTGAGTCAACTCTATTGGAGATCTTTTGTTGTTTTTCCTTATGACAAGATAGGGTAAATATGCTTGAAATGCACTTTTGGGAGATAAACTAAAAATACTAAATGAACTCAATTATACAATGTGAAACTTGAATCATCAATTTAAAGCATAACACAATAAAAAATAGCAGACTTCCAACAAATCCGAGAAGGGTAAGACATTGTGTACCTATCACAAAAAGATGTTGTTGAGTGTCCTCCTGGGATATATTCTCCCTAGGGTGAATGGGTCCTGCTACATGGATTTAAAATATGATTTCATAGTCCTCTGCTCCTAGATTTTCACTCTTGATTTCTCCATATCTCACTATCAGAAAGTCAAGATTTTGTGTCTTGACAACTTTGATGACAACTTTGTAAAATTGTACTTTTGATCAATCTTCAATCCTTCACCTACAAATATGCACATACAAAGAGGGGGAAAATTGTTTGTTTTTGGTGAATAGGGGTTTGCCTTGGTCAAACCTTGTTTTGGTAGTTAAACCTTGATAAATAAGTGAAAGCATCAATGGAAGGAATGATGAATGAACACTAGCTTGTTGCAATTACCCAAACCCTTTAATGGCTGCCCTTGGGGGACTAAAGTCTAACACATCACTCCAAAGATTAGATCTTGTGTGAAATGGCTTGATTGGATGCTTAATTTGACACTTGATTTGATGCTTGAAAACTTGAAAAACATGCATCAATGTAAATAAATTTGACATGATGACCTTGATCTTAATTGCTACTGTAGATGACTGATAAATGTACTCTTGAATGCTCTTGACAATAATATTTGCTCTTGTGAAAATTGCCTTAATGCTAGATGTTTTGAATTGATAAAATACTATGTATTTATAGGTATTTTTCTAATTTCTCGACAATTAAACATCAAAGGACAAAAATTGCAACTTGATTCTGAATCATGAAAATACCACCAAAAACATATTAAAAAATGGGGTCCTAAACTTAAGGATGGGTCCTAGGCCCTAAACCCAGGACACACATTTTCTAGGATGTGTAATTTGATGTTTGCAATTGTTTAATGTAGGTTACCCTTTCGAAAAACATGATTAATTATGATTTTAAATACATAATTGGGTCAATTAGAGGCTTAATTAAGTCCAATTAATTAAGGGGATGCAAACATAATGTGAAAATGTAAAGGAGTACATTTCTGATACTACGCCTGTTTACCATGGCATGCTTCAAAATATTTTGCAAAAATTTGTGATCCCTCCTAGTGCACAACCAAATGATGTAGCATCCTTAATTGAGGGTATGAATTTGAGTAGTGTGGATATTGTCTTTCATGAAAGTGAAATACCACCCTCGAAAACACAAAAACAAAATTTGACTTTGATGATAATGGCTATTATTAACAAGGTTGGGATTAGGCATACCCTTATTGACAATGGTTTAGGACTTAATGTTTTTAGTGTAAATATTTTGGACAAAGTTGGGGTGGATAAGACTAAAATTAAACTAGATTATTTATTCGTGGTTTTGATAATTTGGGAAGAAAACCACTTGGTGTAATAACATTACCTGTCAAAGTTGGTAAGGTTGTGTTGCAAACTCCCATCCATGTTATGCCCCATGACCTTTCATACAATCTTCTCTTTGGTAGACCATGGATTCATGAAATGAAAGGAGTGCCTTCAATGCTTCATCATTTACTGAAATACACTTACAACAATAAGGTGTACAAGATAAAAGTTGATCTAAAATATGATAATTTCTTACAAACTGAAACAAGAATGAAGAATCCTCTTAGAACATTGACACCAATTGCCAAAGTGGAACCCTTACAAATTGAGGATAAAGGCGAATGTCTTTCATCAGTGATAAACTTATTTGAGGATGATTGGTGTTGGTGTCAATAAAGTCTTGTACCTACTTAATTCCTTATTAGGGACATAGGGGACTTATAGTGCATGTTAAGTTTACTAAGGATATAAGCTTTTTTCTAGAAGTCTTATTTGTCTTTTCTAGATTTTATCTTATCCTAGGTAGTTATGAGTTAGTTGTTTCATGTGATAGGATTAAGACACTTGTCGTGATCTTGTCTAATCCTATCTTTCACCTTGCCTTTATAAGCAAGGCATCTTGATAGTATCTTGATCACATCTTGATCATATTGTATTATATTGTAATTCTTGTTTGGTGGAATATCATCTTCCATTGTTGCTTCTCTCTATTGCACGTGGAGGTTATTTGGTGTTGTAGATTGAAGATCTTGGTTGCTCACTTCAACATGGCATCAGAGCTTTGAATCTTGCAAGTCCCTTCCTTTTTATTAGATATTTTCTACCATCAAATTTTTCATTGTGATTTGAGTTTCTTTTATGATCTTAAAGATTCTTTTATGTTTCATGATGATCTAGAGAATAAAAAAGGATTTGCAAAGATCTATTAATTCTATATTGCATGTATGCTTTTTGGTGAGATCTAGTGATTGCAACACTTTTGGCTATAGTGGCAATATTTTTGGCTATCCCATTGCGTCCAAGAGGCTCGAGAAAGTCAGATTTGTCTTTCGTTTCACTCAATTTGGTCACCATTTGTAACTTTGGAAAACAAGGGTCTAAAGCTCATATATGGAAGACAGTTTTTTATAGGAGCATTTTCAACAAAAATAACCTTGCCATTGCATCCACAAGGCCGATTCCACGAATTTTGATATAAAATTTTCCTATATTCTTAAAATTTTATTTCTGAGGCAAAATAAAATTGTTGGAAGGGTCGTACAACACCCTAGCGTAGGTACGATTTTGCAAAAATAAAATAAAAATTATTTATTTGAAAAAATATATCATTATTAAAAAAATATTCAAAGTTAAAAAAACAATTAAATTGGGCCCCGATGGTACCCACACAGGGCACTATACCCTCGGGCCCCATCCCATTTATGGGTGTGATAACTTTAATGGTACTACCACCCCCATTTATGGGTGGCTGCCCATTACAAGTCGCACCCCCTTTATAAAGGGGTGGTGGGGGGATTAAACCCCCCACATTTTTAAAATTTTTTTTCACTTTTTAATTTTTTTAAATAATTTAAAAAATATATATATATTTCTGCCAGCACCTAACACTTAGTCTGCCACCTCTAGTCGCATGGGCAACCAACGCCTAGGCCAAGGGGCTTAATTTTTTTTGCCTTTTTTGGTAATTTTGGCAAGATTGGGAAAATTGTCATAACTTTTGATCCAAGAGTCAAATTTTCACGAACGAGATATCAATGGAAAGTTGGTTCCAAGCACTATCCAATGGTACATATATTTTTTCATATTTTTCTACTGGTGCATTTTATAGCTTGTTGAAGTTAGATGCTCATTTTTCACTCCTGAGCTCATAACTTTTACCTCATTCCTCAAGTTTTTTCAATTCTTCTGACATTGGAAAGGTATTTCCAAGCTCTTTAAAGTTACTCATGCACTTTTTCTAAATTTTTCCCTTGGTATAATTAATTCAGATTTTTGTGTTTTAACACTCTAGTTAATTACTTAGATATTTTGGCACCTGCAATATTTTTGTCTACATGGGATGACTTTTTTGGGTTGTTTTATATGTTTTTCCAACATTTTGTCCTTTTTGGATATTTTGAGAATCATTTGTAAGCACTTTCTTATATGTAGATGCACTAAGATAAAGTGTCACACTATTGTACATGTATTTTGGGGATTTTGCACATAAGGTTGTGCCATATTTTGTACTTGCACTGTATTATGTTGTGTAGTACTTTATTTATTTTCCATCACACCTTTGTCAAGTGAGTGTCCCTCCAAGACAACAATGAATCCACATGATTCGTGCCTCATGCGTGTGTGCCTTGTTTTCACACACCCTTTTTCAGTTGCAAGTACTTTCTTGTGCACTTTCAAATGTTGTTTCTTCTCCTTCATGCACAACATGGTCATACACAAAGTTTCAGTGCATTTGTCATGCCTCTCCCAAGCCAACATTATGAGGGGTTATTATATTGTTCGTGTTAATGTTTCTTTGGTTTCGCTTTGGAGTGAGCTATATATATAGTATTTGTTCCTATGTACTAGGCGGATGCAGAGACTGATTACCCATGTATTTCGGTGAGATGGAGCATTTACCATATAGAATCTATTGTATTCCTATTTGTGGAGGCAACCTTTTATCCTTATTTGATCAGTGTTCTTCAAACTATTGGCACCTGTATTTTCAACTCACATTGGTTGAGTAGTGTCGTTGGGGTCACTCGTGCAAATTCATATGCCATATGTATCTTCAATTGATAGATGCTTTTCCTTTGTTTTTCATCTACTCATTATTCAAGTAGTGTTGTTGGGGACACTCATGCAGATTGTTGTCTTCTTAATCTTGATCATCCTATTTTTAGAGGAGGTTCTTCATTTATTGCACTATAATAGTCATCTTTCAAATTTTGCTTGCATCTTTTTCATGCTTCAGTGATGCTCTTCATGTTCCTATTCTTCTTGGTACATTGTTTTGGAGGCTTCTTAGTTCATCTTGATTTCTCTCTTTTGGAGAAGTTTTCTCCTAGACAAACAATCTAATCTCTCAAAATTGGAGGAAAGGGAGAAAACTTCATGGGAAAAACCCCTCTCCAAAAGAGAGATAGGTGAATGAAGGATTGAAAAGTCTCCAAACCAATGTGAAGGACTAAGAAGCCTCCAACCAAAAATAATGTCCCAAAAAAGAGGAACATGAAGAACATTGTTGAAGCACAAAGAAGTTGTAGACAATTGTCAAAAGATGACTGATATAGTATTGAAATGAATAACCTCTTCTCAAACAAATGATGATCAGGATCAATATGACAAGAATATGCATGAGTTCCCCCAACGATACTACTCGAATTAGATGGAAAACAAGGGAAAACAGTTGGAACTTAAAGATACAAATGTCAAGATCAAGAAGACAATAATATGCATGAGTTCCCCTAATGACACAACTTGAATCAAATGGAAAACAAAGGAAAACATCTTGAAGTCAAAGATACAGATGGTACATGAATCTGCATGAGTGAACCCAACGACACTACTCAACATGCAAGATGCAAGTCAAAAATACAAGTACCCATAGTCTAAAGAAAACTAATCAAGTGAAAGACAATAATCTATATGAGTGTCCCCAATGACACTACTCAAATTAGATGGAAAACAAAGGAAAGACATGTGGAAGTTGAAGATACAAATGTCACATGAATCTGCATCAGTGACCCCAATGAAACTACTCAACATGCAAGATGCAAGTTGAAAATACATGTACCAATAATCTAAAGAACACTGATCAAATGATAATAGGTCACCTCCAAAAATAGGAATTGAGGAATGTCCATATGGTAAATGCCCCATCTCACTAAAATGCATGGGTAACCAGTTGTTGAATCCACCTAGTACATAGGAACAAGAAATAGATACATAGATCACTCCAAAAATGAAACCAAGGAAGCATTAGCACCAACAATAGAAACACCCCCATAATGCGAAAAGGGAGAACCAAGACAGGTACACTAAAACTGTGTGAAACTAAGAAGAGCATAAAGGAGAACAAATAACATCTGAACATGCAACTTAAAGTGTACCTGCAAATAAAAGGGTGTGCAAACCAGGGCACACACATGAATGTAGACAAGGTTATGATTGCAAATATGAGGCTCTCACAAAAAAACCCATGACACTTTATATCATAGTGCAAGTACATAAGGCACAACAGGATGTGTGAAATCCCCAAAAAGTATACACTAGAATGGTACTTTATCTTGGTGCATCTACAAAAGAGAAAGTACATGCAAAAGATGTCTACAATGTCCAATTAGGACAAAATACTAGAAATACATATAGAAAAGCCAAAAACAAGTCATCCCACACAAACAAGAAGTTTCCAGGAGCTAAAACGTCCAAGTAATTCACCAGAATGTGAAACCACAAAAAAATGAATAAAATGTACCTAGATGAAAATCTGGAAAAAGTGCATGGATGGTTGTGAAGAGCTCTAAAAAAACATCCCAATACTGATGGAATCACAAATAATGGAGAAACAGGTAAAAAATTATGAGCTCAAGAGTGAAACAAAACCTTTTACTTTAATAGGCTGTAGAATGCACCAACAACAAAAAATAGTGATGAGACCCACACCATAAAAAGTTGATGGAACTAGCTTTTCAATAATATATCATTTGCTAATTTTTGATATTGTACAGCCAAGCTATGGCCAAAAGAGAAAAAAATGCTCCCTTAGGGCCAAACGGGGCTTGAAAGGGGCCCTACTAGATGTTTGTACCACTGACGTCAACATGACATCATGCTGATGTCAACAAAATATACCAAGGAATATTCCCTTTATTGGTAAAAAAATTGATTGCTGGTATAAAAACTAGTCATCGGAATATTCCTCTCTAATGCTAGAATATTTAAAGAATATTCTCTAGTCAGAAAAAAGATTCCACTATTGCCAAAAAAAATTGTCAATAAAAAATATAAAATTGGCTAGAAAAGGGGTCAAAAAATAGTGATCACTCGAGAAAAGTTTCGTCACTAGGAAAAAACTTTTGTCACTAGATAAGGTCGCAGAAGGCTAAAAAGTTTGAAAAAACCATCGAGAAAGCAAATAAAGCCGCTAGGTGGCTACCTGTTGCCACCAACAATCTAAAATGACCGGGTGGATGGGCATAAACCCAAGGCCACAATGACAAATGGAGCCCATGTGAGGTACGGGTTTGCCACAAAGCAATACCCTCTTGTAGGATTTTAAAGCCTAAACCTTTTTTTTAATTTAATTTAAAAAAAAAAAACTATTTTTTGATTTATTTTTTAAATCGTCGTACTTGTGGCCATACGATCCCTACACAAAAAAAATTCCCCAGAAGCTTCCGATAGGGAATACAGGAAAATTTATAGTAAAAATTCATCGAATTGGTCTCTTGAACATAACGGTGAGGTCCTTTTCACACCAAAATGCACCTAAAATTCACCCACCTCCAAAACTTGTAAAAAAAAACAATGGAGATTCTAGATATGAAGCTTGTAACCCTTGTTGAAGAAAACCCTCATAAATTGAGAAAGGGTTCACTGAATCCATGCTAAGATACCATGTTAGAATTGTGAAAAACATAAGATGCGAGATTAATATTCTCAAAATATTATCAAAGGTTATGATAATACAATGAGGGTTGAGTGTTATATAGGAGTAACCCTAAATGATAAAGGGATTAGATCATAACAAGTGTTAGCATCACATGTGATAAGATAGAATGATCTAATAATAGCTCACTTTAGTCAACATAAAAAAGTAGGTAGTTAACATAAAAAAATATTCCTAAGTTTAGCTTAAGTGCATGAAATGAATTAGACTAATAATCAATTAAAGATTAATTAATTATTAGCTAATGCATGATTATTCTAACATAGTATGTGAAAGACACATTATAAAATACATTTAAGGTTGGAAGATCTTTAGATAAATGCATTTGATTATTAGATGTTTTGTATAAAATATTTAATGCAAGGGTCACATGGAGATAGACCATCTTGGTTGCTTGGATTGAAGAAATAATTTGAATTAACTTGGAGGTTGTAACGATTCTTGTTCATAGATTTAAACTTAAGAACCCACCTTGGGATGTTTCACTTGTGTGCATTGATTATTGGTGGCTACAAAAATTAGTTTATTTTCTTATTTCTCTCTTGCCTATAAAAAAGAGTTGGGGATGGAGGTTAGACATCATCTTATATGTGCTCATTATGAGTGAAGCTTGGTGTACACACCTAGAAGCTTGAGTTTTTTTGTTGAGAAACCCTAATGAGCATGGAGTGAGATAGTTGGATCTCATTTATTCTTGGATAAGTATTATGAGGAACTCAACACCAATTGCTCATTACTATTGAAAAAGGCCTTATCTTTCATGGTATATTCCTTGATTTGGATTTGGTATCTCCTATGAAGGATCAAATCCAAATATTATATTAAAATTGTTTTGTTGTTGAGAATACATTAGTTTTGGTTCTTTGGAGGATATGTTTATTGCTAAAAGGGTTTTCCCAATATATATTGTTTTCTCTCTTTATTCTGTAATTTTTTCTAATTTTTTCTTTCATTCTTGTTATGTCTTTAGAGTTGCAATCATATTGTGATGCATTTCTTTATAATATTAATTAAGAAATCATTTCACATTTTCCTTAAATTGAGTGCATCATATCTAGCTACATTGTTGGTGCGTCAAAAATCAAGTTGAAATGATAATGGTATAAGGCCACCTGATAGAAGGATTAAGGTAAATTCTACCCCTAAAATAATTATGCATATATAACTATTTAATAACATGGTCCAAGGGAAGAAGATTCCAATGTGTAAGAAATATTCATTACAAAATGATGTATTGAATGGTGTCGAAGCAAGACCTAGTATTGTAGCTAATTGATCAACAA
The DNA here is from genome assembly GCA_007258455.2 of Sequoia sempervirens. Taxonomy (NCBI): domain Eukaryota; kingdom Viridiplantae; phylum Streptophyta; class Pinopsida; order Cupressales; family Cupressaceae; genus Sequoia; species Sequoia sempervirens. Next base: position 88,548 of record VDFB02345743.1, on the reverse strand, counting down.
TTGTTTTCCTTTGATGGAGTTTTTAGATATGAATTTAAGATTTAAATCCTAGAGTAGAATCGCCCAAAGTGCAACATGACTTGAAATAATAGCTATTGTCAACATGTATTTTAAGGGTGTAAGGAAAATTCATTGATACTATAAAACTCATAGACAAAGCATTATGTACCAAAAAAAGGAAATATGAATATTTTCCTGCATTAACCTTTTAATATGAGAAAAGATGTCATAAGTTGTCTAGTCTAAACAAATTTTAACAATACTCTAGCATAATAAATACATGAAAAGAATGAAAGAAATAATAATAGAGAGAGAGAGAGAGTAGGAAAAATATTAGCCTCCAAAGCATGAAAACCAATGTATTGTTCATAACAAAATAGTTATAGTTCAATATAACACTTTGAACCTTAACAGGTAAATCAACACTCTTGACCAAGGATGAAACCATGAAAAATATGACCTTCTATATTAGTGATCAACCATTGTTTGTATTCCTATCACATCGATCCAAGAACAAATGAAATTCACATATCCCACTCCATACTTGTCAAGATCTTCTCAACAAGAAACTCAAGTTTCCAAGTGCTTACACCAAGCTTCATCCAAAATGAACATGAATATGATGATGATTAACTGCCATCTCAAGCCTCATATTTATAGGCAAGAGAGCAACAAGCAAAGGAAAACAGTATTTTTTCCAATGTCAAAGCACTAATATTTTTTACAAAAATCATCTATACAAAAACATTTTCAAGGTGGGTGACCAAGTATTCCTCCAAGGTAAGTGACAACACATTACTCGAGGCATCAATGGTATTCCCTTCAAAGCTAGTTCCCACATTTGGCTTGCAATATATGACCCAAACATCAAATTATTTTTACAATAATTAATGTAGTTTACAATGATCCCCAATCATTAAATATATTCCTCCAATAAACCCAGTAAACAATGTGTTTACTCAATCCATAACCCCCCCAAATATTAAATGTGTTTGTCCAATATTCCAAAAACACCAAATGTATTTGCAATTTTATACACAACAATTCCCTAGAAAGATATTGAGCTCTCTCAAAGCGTGGCACCCTACATTGAAATGGATGGAAAATTTATAAAATATAAAATATTTCTACTCAAGTTGTACAATACCTTATCCTAACAAAAGAATCTTCTTTTATGATGACATGTATCTCAACATAAATCATGTAATGTCTCTATTTTTGGGATGGAAATATAGAGACCAAGCATAATTTTTCCATAGGCATGTAGCATGTTTCATAATCCAATAGGGTATAATCAATGTAATATATTGTATTTTTTTTTATCATGTTCATCTTGTTGCACTAAGAGGTCTCCAATTGTAGATTATGTGGTATAGAAACAATGGTTTTCCATGGATAACAAGAATAAGAACTAAAGGTTTAACAAATATTATGTCATCAATTTTTTTTGCAATCAACTTTCCATTCAAATTTTATTTCTTTATTTAAGTTTTTCGTGAATGTTATTACTTATTTTCTAATTGGAAATGAATATCCAAGTTTAATGGATCTCCCCTTGAAGGAGATGAATTCGTAATAAGTTCTTTAGAGGAATCATGTTATTAATAACATTAATCTTTGTTGGATGTTGTGGATGTGTTGCTGATATGTGGTTGTCATTGATGTCAACACTATTAGCATTTGGTGTATCAGAGGTTGTATATCTCAAGGATATTGAGAAAATTGTAAAAGAAAGTGTTCCAGGTTCCCAGTGGAATTGTGCAGGTCTTGAAGGCATCTTGTTCTTTACGTTAAAGTTCAACTGTTGTGGACTAAAGGGTTTATTCTTGAGAGTATCTAGATCATCTACCAGAAATTTCAGAGGTCTGCATATAGATTTGATCATGTTGTGGTCTGACAGTATTTATGTGGTCTCTGTCAGTGTTCTTGAGTGAGTTTTGTGTGATTTGGTAATCTCAGTTGCTGCAGATATTTCTCTGTTGTTTATTGGTGTTTTTGGATGTCTCTAGATCATGCTTTATCTTTGTAGTACGTCCACATTAATTAGTGTGCTCGTAGTCGAAGATCTTTTCTTGCGCATGTTTGGTTTTTCGTGTTCCTGGCCACATGATGATGGTAGCGTGTTGTGCATCTTCGAGGTGAAATTAATTGAAGTCTTTTTGTGTTGGAGATATTAATTTGGGTCTCCACTATGTTGTGGCCAACCTTGGTGGATTCGCATTAAAAATTTATTTGTAAATTTGGGCCGACATTGCAAATATGTTTTATTTTCTTGGCTGACTAAGTTGTTGATGAAATCTCATGTAGCGGATGTATAATAGAAATTGCTTCATTGGTGCAAAGTGTGCTTCGTGTGTTGGGTGTGCTCCTATGTGTGTATGTGTGAACATCATTCGATTGCAGAGCAGAGTGTGAAGAAGATTGAGCGAAGTGTGAAGTAGTTTGTGAAGGAGTCTTTTGTGCTTAATTGGAACTATAATCAGGCTTGTGCAGAAGCTATTTTCTCAGTTCATACCCTCTGGATTTTAATCCTATTCTATATTGTTTGGAAGTGAGCACCTTTTGTAATTGAGCAGCGAGCTCTAGGCAGTGTGTTTGAATGCATGTGCATTCCCCTTTATTGATTTCATTATACTTTTAACAGGGTATAATATTGTGGACTAGCATCCACCGTGGTTTTTCCCCTAATAGGGTTTCCACATAAAAAATCTTGGTATTCTCTCTCTCTCTAATGTGTTAATTGTTTATGATTAATTGCTTATTCATTAGATCTGATATTAAGTTAAGTAAAATTTGAAAATTCTATTATTTTGTGACAACTGATTCACCCCCCCTCTCAGTTGTCTTTCCTTGTTTTTCCAACAATTGGTATCAAAGCAGGTTCCTCTGAAGAAGTCTAAAAGCTTGAGGTGATCCAAGATGACAACATTCAAGAAGGACAGTCTGAGATTTGATGGAACTAAATACTCATTGTGGAAAGTCAGGATGCAATGTCACCTAAGGTGTATTGGTGAAATGTGTTAATTGTTTATGATTAATTGCTTATTCATTAGATCTGATATTAAGTTAAGTAAAATTTGAAAAGTTTATTATTTTGTGACAACTGATTCACCCCCCCTCTCAGTTGTCTTTTCTTGTTTTTCCAACAATTGGTATCAGAGCAGGTTCCTCTGAAGAAGTCTAAAAGCTTGAGGTGATCCAAGATGACAACATTCAAGAAGGACAGTCTGAGATTTGATGGAACTAAATACTCATTGTGGAAAGTCAGGATGCAATGTCACCTAAGGTGTATTGGTGAAGCCTATTGGAAGATTACAAAAGATCCATATGTTATTCCTCAGAATGGTCCCTCCACTACTAATGAGATCAAAGATGCTGAAAATAATATTAGAGCTTTGAAGCTTTGGTGAGTGCTCTGACTGATTCAGAGATGGAAAATGTGGTAGGACTGCAGACAGCTCATGAGATTTGGACGAAGCTAGAAACTTTGTATGAAGGAGATGCATAGGTGAAGATGGCTAAGATACAAAGCTTAAAAGGCAAGTATGAGAATTTGAAGATGGGTGAAGATGAAAATATCACTTCTTTTATGCAAAGAGTAAATGAAATAGTAATGGGTATTACATGTGTCGGTGGTTCTCTAGATGAGGATGAAATTGTGGCTAAGATACTCAGATCCTTTCTCCCCTCCTAAAAAGTGAAGGCTCACGCCATTGAAGAACTCAAATTAGTAACAAAGATGTCAAGAGACACACTAGTTGGTAAGCTTGTTGTTTTTGAATTAAGTGATTTTGGTGAATCTGTTCTGAAAACTGAATCTGCATTCAAGGCTACTATATTTGGAAGTAACAAGCAAAGATATGGTTGGGGAGAATGTTCCAGAAAGATATCCAAGTATGATGAAGAACTTTAGTAGCTTGAAGATAAAGAAAGATAAGTAGAAGAATTGGAAGCACTAATTGTAAAGAAAGAAGGTAGAGGAAAAGGTAAGTATGAAGGAGTGTTACCTATTAAATGTTTTTCATGTAGTAAAATAGGTCATTTTGCATCAAGATGTCCTAAAAGAGTTCCTAGATCTAAGCCTAACAAGTCTAGATTACAAAAGAAGTGCTATTTTGTTGAAGGAGTGACTGATGATGAGTTTGATAAAGATAATGGAAATGAAGATGAATGGGTTTTCATTACTATCGTTGAAAATAGTCCTATGGCTACTGAATCTACTAAAGATGAGAAAGCTCTTGCAACCCGAGTTGAAGAAAAGGATGAGTGAGTTATTGACAGTGGATGCTCACATCATATGACTAGTGATAAAAACAAATTTGTAAGTCTAGAGAAATATGATGGTGGTGTTGTAAGATTTGGAGACAATAATGCTGGTGTGATTCGTGGCAGAGATTCTATTTGCCTTGGTGCTAAGGATAACACTGATGATGTTCTTTATGTTGAAGGCCTGAAGCACAATCTTTTGAGTGTTGGATAGATGGTGGACAAAGGCTATGATATACAATTCAAAGATGGAAGATGCAAGATACGTGGAAGTTCTAGCAATATGATTGCTACTAGTAGAAAGACAAAAGGTAATATTTTTCACCTGAATACTGCTAGTGGGAGTTGCTTAATTGCTCAAGTAGATGAAATTTGGTTGTGGCATAGGAGGCTGTGTCATGTAAATTTTGACAACATTGTCAAGGTAAGTTCCACTCAAGTAGTAAGAGATCTACCTAAGTTAGTGAAGCCTGCTAACACAATTTGTAAGGAATGTTAGATGGGTAAATAGACTAGAGTCTCCTTCTAGAGCAAAAAGTTTCATTCAAATCACTTGCTGGAGCTACTACATACCAACCTCTGTGGTCCCTCTAGAGTCAGAATTATTCATGGAGAAAGGTACTTTATGTTGATTATTGATGATTACTCAAGAATGATATGGGTTTCCTTCTTAAGAGAAAAATGTGAAGCACTGGAAAAGTTCAAAAGTTTCAAGGCTATGGAAGAGAATGAGAAAGGTCTAAAAATCAAGTGTCCGAGATTTGACAGAGGTGGTGAGTTCACTTCCAAGGAGTTCAACTCTTTTTGTGAAGAACATGGAATCAGAAGACAGTTATTTGCTCCCCAAACCCCTCAACAGAATGGAGTTGCAGAAAGAAAGAATAGAACAATTTTGGATGTTGCTAGAACAATGATGATAGAAGGAAATGTGCCCCAGATCTATTGGAGTGAAGTTGTAAGCACTCTTGTGTATACTTTAAACTGGGTAAATGTTAATGGTAATTCTAGTAAGACCCCTTTTGAGCTATAGTTTGGTTACAAGCCTACTGTTAAATATTTCAAGATCTTTGGAAGCAAATGTTATATCAAGAGAGATGATGATATAGGCAAGTTTGATTCAAGAAGCGATGAAGGAATATTTTTAGGTTACTCTACTAAAATCAAGGCCTACCGATGCTATAATAGAAGACTGAAAAAGATGGTTGAAAGTGCAAATGTCAAAGTTGATGAGGATTCTGCTAAATCATCTAGATACTATGGATATGTTATAGATGAAGACAATACAAACAAAGGGAAAAATGTTCAAACACCAAATCTACTTTAGATTATTCCATATGTTTCGGTAAATCAACCTCAATTCGTTCCAGTAAATCAAGTAAGTCAGGAAGCACATACAAGTGCAAGTGCAGAAGAAAGAACAGAAGAACCAGAAGTTCGTGAAAGTCCCAAAACTCTGAGGTATGTAAAGCTAAATCATTCTGAAAGTCAAATTATACGACATAAGAATAAAGGAGTGCAAACTAGAAGAAATATTGCAAAAGAGTACTGCCTGATTTCCAATATTGAACCTAAAAATGTCATTGAAGCCTGCCAAGATGAAACTGGATGGAAGCTATGAAGGAAGAGCTAACAGAAATTGAAAAGAATGCCATGTGGATACTGGTTCCTAGACCTAAAGACAAAAATGTGATTGGTACTAAATGGGTGTTTCAGAGCAAGCTAAATGAACAAGGTGAAGTGGTATAGAATAAAGCAAGACTAGTATGTAAAGGGTATTCTCAAATGGAAGGTGTTGATTTTGAAGAAATTTTTGCCCCTATTGCCAAAATTGAAGCTGTTAGATTATTTCTTGCTTATGCTGCATACAAAAACTATAAAGTCTATCAAATGTATGTGAAGTCAAATTTCTGAATGGAGAACTAGAAGAAGAAGTATACATTGAACAACCAGTTGGATTTTAGCTAACTGACATGGAAGATATGGTTTGCTGCTTGAAGAAAGCTCTATATGGACTTAAGCAAGCCCCAAAGCCTGGTATGCTAGATTGGACAAATACTTACCGAAGCTTGGATTCGCTAAAGGTATGGTTGATAGCAACTTATATTTCAAATCGGATCATGATAAAGAGTTAATTATAGAAGCCTTTGCTGATGACATCATTTTTAGAGGAGATGAAAATCTATGTATAAAGTTTGTTGATGAGATGAAGGATGAATTTGAGATGAGTATGATTGGAGAAATGAAGTTCTTTCTAGGATTGCAAGTGACCCAGTTAGACAAGGGAATTTTCATATCTCAGTCTAAATATGTGAGAGAGCTACTGAAGAAATTTGGGATGGAAGAATCAAAGCCTGTTGGTACTCCCATGGTGACCGGATGTAAGTTAGCACAGAATGATGACTCTCCTAAGGTGAATCAAACTAGATATAGGTCAATGATCAGTGCATTGCTTTATTTAACCCAGACTAGACCAGGTACTATGAATGTTGTATGTATGGTTGCTAGATTTCAGGTTGATCCAAAAGAATCACATGTGACTACTGTCAAGAGAATCTTCAGATATCTGAAAGGAACAGTTGACTTTGGACTTTGGTATCCAAAGGATGATGATCTCATTTTGAGTGCATATATTGATGCGGATTGGGTTGGAGATGTAGATGTTAGGAAAAGTACTAGTGGTGGCGCTTTCTTCCTAGGGAAGAAGCTGGTATTTTGGTTGAGCAAGAAGTAGAATTCCATTTCTCTATCTACTATTGAAGTAGAATATATTGTTGTTGCAAATAATTGTACTCAAGTAATATGGATGAAACAAATATTGAAAGATATTAGGGTGATATATGAACCTATTGCCATATACTGTGACAATTCAAGTGCAATAAATATTTCAAAGAATTCGATGTTGCACTCTAAGACTAAACATATATCAATCAAGTTTCACTTCTTGAGGGAGAAAGTGAATGAGAAAGAAGTTAGATTGGATTATGTGCCTACCAAAGAACAAATTGCAGACATCTTTACTAAACCCTTGCCGAAGGATACTTTTGAGTATCTCAGAGGAATGGGAGGGGTAATTACCCCTCCTGATAAGAACTAAGAGATGCATTTACTTGCATCAATTTGTGAGCTACATTGCTATATTCTGATATGGATTGATGTTTTCGTGGTTGCTACTCAGGGGGAGTAGTCAAATGTGTAGATATGTGGTTCAGAGTGCATATATGGAAAGGTCATGGTTACCTTTGCCATTGATGTCAAATGGGGAGAAGTGCAATGTGAAAAATCATGTTAAGGGTCGAAGAGCAATTGAGGAGAAGAGTCAGAACCAAAGGGAAAGCAAGTGTGTTGGGTTGATGGTATTTTTCACATCATGTGTTGCCATCAATGCCAAAGGGGGAGATTGTTGGACGTTATGGATGTGTTGCTGATATGTGGTTGTCATTGATATCAACACTATTAGAATTTGGTCTATCAGAGGCTATATATGTTGAGGATATTGAGAAAATTGTAAAAGAAAGTGTTCTAGGTTCCCAATGGAACTATGCAGGTATTGAAGGCGTCTTGTTCTTTACGTTGAAGTTCAACTACTGTGGAATAAAGGGTTTATTCTTGAGAGTATCTAGATCATCTACCAAAAGTTTCAGAGGTCCACGTATAGATTTGATCACGTTGTGGTATGACAGTATTTCTATGGTCTCTGTCAGTGTTCCTAAGTGAAGTTTTTGTGATTCTGGTAATCTCAATTGCTACGGATATTTCTCTGTTGTTTCTTGATGTTTTTGGATGTCTCTAGATCATGCTCTATCTTTGTAGTACGTCCACATTAATTAGTGTTCTTGTGGTCGAAGATCTTTTCTTGTGCATGTTTGGTTTTTCATGTTCCTGGCCAACATGTTGATGGTAGCGTGTTTTCGATCTTCAAGGTGAAATTAATTGAAGTCTTTTTGTGTTGGAGATATTAATTTGGGTCTCCACTATGTTGTGGCCAACCTTGGTGGATTCACATAAAAAAATTATTTGTAAATTTGGGTCGACATTGCAAATATGTTTTATTTTCCTGGCCGACTAAGTTGTTGATGAAATCTCATGTAGCGGATATATAAGAGCGATTGCTTCATCGGTGCAAAGTTTTCTTTGTGTGCTGGGTGTGCTCCTATGTGTGTATGTGTGAATATCATTCGATTGTAGAGCAGAGTGTGAAGAAGATCAAGCAAAGTGTGAAGTAGTTTGTGAAGGAGTCTTTTGTGCTTAATTGGAACTATAATCAGGCTTGTGCATAAGCTATTTTCTCAATTCATACCCTCTGGATTTTAATCCTATTATGCATTGTTGGGTAGTGAGCCCCTTCTGTAATTGAACAATGAGCTCTAGGCAATGTGCCTAAATGCATGTGCATTCCCCTTTATTGATTTCATTATACTTTTAACAAGGTATAATATTGTGGACTAACATCCATTATGGTTTTTCCCCTAACAGTGTTTCCACGTAAAAAATCTTGGTGTTCTTTGTCTCTCTGATGTGTTAATTGTTTATGATTAATTGCTTATTTATCGGATTTGAGATTAAGTTAAGTAAAATTTGAAAAGTTTATTATTTTGTGACAACTGATTCACCCCCCCTCTCAGTTGTCTGTCCTTGTTGTGCCAACAATCTTCAATGGATGTACGTCAATTTTGTATCAAGATACAATAAAAACCCACATCAAGATACAAAAAAAATCCTAATAAGTGTCCACTACCAATTCAAAACACAAATTTCTTTGGATTAAGTCTTACTTTGTATTAATTTAAGTGCTCAAAATTTTCTTCTTAAGTCCCAAAGATGATGTATTCATTGTTTAGAATTTTCAAAGATTTCAACATAATATTTTAATATATCATGGATTAGGTCATGGAATATTAGCAAAATGGCCCTTTGATAAGTAGATCCTTTATTTTTTAATCTAAAAGGAATGACCACATAATAAAATTTACCACTTTGGTGAAAATTATTTTGCATGTTGGTCTTTGGATTTTATTAAAAAATTATTGTAGCTTGAAAACTGTCCATAAAGGGGGGTTGGGGCCCGAGCTCAGTTGGCTAAATCTTTCCTATTGCAGGAAGTTGGTCACGAGGTCTAGTCTCCCCCACCCCCGTGGTATTAGAGGGCATGTTGCGCCAGCACTGCCGGTCATGTTAAAAAGTTTACTAGGTGCATTGTAGTTTATAGGGGGTCATTCTACTCGATTCCTATAGTCTAAAAAGCATAAAAAACAAAAAAACTTCCATAAAGGATGACAATTCATATCTAGCAGTAGAATATACAATCATATCAATGTTAGGTAGGGGGAAAGCATCTTTAGGAGATGCTTTGTTAAGGAACCTAAAGAGTATATATTAAAATATGGTTAGTGGGTTTAGGAATAGGGAACACATTAGAGATTTGAGGTGGATAGTCATTTAGTCATATAAATATTGCTTTTAGCATATTTTCTAGTGCCTCTTTAACCATTAAGGAAACCATAGAATGCATCTTTCTAATATTTTTCCTTAACTAATTTAACATTGGGATCTAGGATAATGTTGCATATTACAATATTTCTATCAGTACTCGACATGTCTTGATATGACCATCCAAATGTATCTCCAATTTTTTTTAGTAGCATGATCATAATACATTGATTGAGTTTTTTTAATGCAAACACCCCATTTTTAAGAGTTTCTCTTTATCTTGGACATCCATTTAAGGGAGAGGAGTTGGTGGTGGGTAGGGCGATGTTGATCAAGGGATCCACGTCAACAACATCTGAGTCGACATATCTTTTTTGTACACGTCCCTTCACAGTCCTGTTGGCACCCCCTTTTTTTTGGAAAAATTTGCACACATTTTTCAATGTTTCAAGACCATTTTTTGAAAAGCACAAAAAAAGAGCCAAAATGTGTCATCAACCAATAGTGATGTGATGATATTCAATGAATGATTGGGTAGGTGAGGTACTAGGATCATTTCCTAGTACTAAGGCAACAGTTGCAAATTTGTGGATGCGGGAGGAGAGTTTGTGGTGCGAAGATCAGAGGAGGCATTGAAATATTGTTGCGCCATCCTCAGGAAAAAGGACCATCCATGCAACTCACACCCATATGTACACGGCCTCTATCTTCTGCAAGTGCTCTCCACAACTTCCAGCTCCCAATTTGACACGACAACAAGGAAACCAAGCGAATTTATTAGGGTTTCTCCTTGGCGGCGGCTTACCTACTGCATTCAACCCCCAAACATCCCTGCAAAGCCTTCAACAGCTTCATACAAGCTGCAAGATGAGGGCTTAATCTCCAAGGTGCGACCTACTATCCACCAGGAGATTACTTTATCAAATGCAAAGGCATGTGACCATATGCAAGCATAGTCCAAAGAATATGAAGGTTGATGTGTATAATTCTTAAATTGAGGCGCCCTGAGGGAGAGCAAATGCTATATTCCAATAGAGGCAACATCACCTTTGAAGGTACCCACATCTACCAGTTGCTCTCATCTTTCATGCAATGCGTGGTAGGTCATTTAAAGCTTTTGTTGTGACCTTCAGGGTTCATTGGAGAAAATTAGGGGAGAGGAGTTGATATGTCACCCAAAATCGTATGGTCCACGTGGCAAGCCACGCGGACCAATAATTTTTTTTGCCTTATACCCATTTTTAAAAATTATTATATAAACAATATAAAATTATTTTTTTAAAATTTTCCTTCATTTTGCCACGTGGGAGGACGATATTTGTCCACGCGGTTTACAAATTGAAAAAATGACCCGTCGACCGATACATAGGCACCTCAGGTGCCACTTCCTGTGTGGCACGATGTTTGAAGCTGACAGCCTTGCCACATCAACTTCTCTTAGTTTTCCACCCTAAGAATCCACTATGTCGCATTTATCACTCGCCACCACTTCCTATACTTCTCGACTGTCATGTTGAATGCAAGTCTCCTCTTCTAAGCTCCACGCCACCTCGCATTCTTTTTCAAGCTAACCTGCATTGAATGCTCCCAGTGCCTCACTCTTGTAGCCAAATTTTCAGCCTTTCATTCTAGCAAGTTGTCACTCTTTCTTCACTTGCATGCCAGAACCTGCTCGGTTCGTCGTCTGCAATCTTGAAACCTCAATCCACAACCTGCGATGCTCAGAGACCAGTTCATATTTTAGTAGAATCCGGTTAGGAGATGGGTACATGCTAGTTAGTGAATGTTACTAGTGACTCCACTGCGGCCATGCAAGCAACGAATGGGTTCTTCATCGCCATGAATGGGTTCCTTGCCACCATGCTCGGGATTCAATTGTTGTCTGGGTCGTGCATCAAGCCATTTGACCTAGGTGAGCTTGCTCACTAAAGCTCACCATTATTTGGTTTTTTTAGTTTTGTTTGCAATTTCTGTTTGTTTTTATTGGTCTTTTGGTGTTGCAGAAATCATTTTTTCGGTTAAAGTTTAGTGTTTATGAACACTGTCCTATTTGTGTTCATAAACACACCGAATCTTTGGAAATTAATCTTCTATTCAAGCATCACTCTCTTTACATAATAGATAATAATATTGTTGGTTGTTTCCCTGCCATTGAAATTTTTGGGGTTGTTTTCTTCTTTCATTAATAATATTGTTCGTTGTTTCCTTGTCATAGATGAAGTTGTATTTTTGTTTATATGGGTTATGCTTCGTAGGGTTTATATAGCAAATATTACACATATTTTGGCACTTCTCTTTCATTAGGGTTTATTTTGCAAATATAACACTCATAGTTTAGCATTTTTGTTTCCCTAGGGTTTATTTTGCAAATATTACAGTCATAGTTTTACCATTTTTGTTTCATACGTTCTGCATTATCATATACTCTGGTTATCGTATTCTTTCTCATAGGTTCTCCATTATCGTTGACTCTGGTTATCCTATTCTCATAGGTTATGCATTTTCATTGACTCTGCATATCGTGTTCTCATAGGTTCTGCATTATCATTGACTTTGCTTATCGTAATCTCACAGGTTTTGCATTATCATTCACTCTGCTAATTGTTATCTCATAGGTTATGCATTATCATTGACTCTGCTTATCGTATTCTCATAGGTTTTGCATTATCATTGACTCTGCTTATCGTATTATCATAGGTTCTACATTATAATTGAGTTAGGTTGTGTTCTCTGTTTCATAAACCAAAAATAATAATGTGGGTTAATCTTTTTTTAGGTTTTGCTTCATCTTTTTAGTCACTTGAAAAAATATGTTGTTTCTGAGTCAGAGATAAATATGTTGGTGTTATTTTTTTATGGGTTTTGCTCCATCAAATCATTCATATACATTTGAGATAATTGTTAAACTCTTATTGTTTTCCACTCCTAAGCTTTGAAAATAGTTGGCTACATTTTTAACTTTTTTATAGTCAAAATAAATAGACTCATAGGTTCTGCATTATCATTTAGTTGGGTTGTGTTCTCTGTTTCATTAACCAAAACAATTAATTTGGGTTAATCTTTTTTTAGGTTTTGCCTTATCTATTCAGTGACTTTAAAAATGTATGTTGTTTCTGTGCCATAGATAAATATGTTGGTTTTATTTTTTAATGGGTTATGCTCTGTCAATTCAGTCATATACATATGTGATAATTGTTATACTCTTACTGTTTTCCATTCGTAAGCTTTATATTGTTCTTCATTACAACCATTACAGTCATGGGTTAATGTTCACATTTCGATTAATGTTGTTTAGTACCATTTCTACGTGCCATTGATAAAATTGGGGGTTTAAGTTTTTCATGCGTGTTGCTTCATTCATTCATTAATGCTATTTTCTTTAGGTGACATTCATTAAATTGGGGGTGTTATGTTTCCCAATGGTTAGGATTCATCAATTTAGACATGCAATTATTGGAGCTTTTTTTATTTGTATTACAAAAATTTGGAGGTCTTTTTTTTCATAGGTTTTGCTTGATTACGTATCCTAGATATTTTTGGGGGTGTTACCTTGTTTGTAACTTGGACTTCATCATGATTAGTCTTCATCTATTCTACCAGTTTTGGGTGCCATTTGGAATTTGTTGGGTGCTATGTTTTTCATAGGTTATGTTTCATCAATTCATTCACCAACTATGTAGCATTTTTTTGGTGTCATTGATAAATATAGGGGTGTTACGATTATCATATGTGCTACTTCATTAAATCTGTAATGAAAATGTTTGTATCTTTTTCTAGGTGCCATTGATTATTTTGGGGGTGTTATCTTTTTCATAGGTTATTTTCCATCAATTCAGTCATCCAATTATTGTACCTTCTTTTCGTGCCTTGGAAATATATGGCAATGTTTTATTTTTGTTAGGTTCTGCTTCATCAAATCAGTCATGCATATATTGTACCTTTTTAAGGTAGCATAGATAATTTTTGGGGTTTTCTGTATTTTGTAAGTTCCATTTCATCAATTCAGCCATCTATTCTACCAATGAATAATTTCCCACAATGGTATGTCGGTCCTCCACGAGTTAGGAAAAAACTCTTGCATAAAAAAGCACAATGATATCAAACACATATCAGATATTAAATGTACGTTTAATCATTTATATATATGTATAGACATATACATAGACATATACATAGACATATACATAGACATATACATATACATATGTATATGTATATGTATATTATATATTAAATGCATGCATGTAATTGTATTTATTTTGAAACAAAACAATTACACGCTGACAACCAAACATGATGAAGTGTATCCAACTTGTATATGCTTAAGGTCTTTGCATCTTCTTTATATATATATGCATATGTATAGACATATACATATACATGTGTTTATGTATATGTATATGAATATGTCTATATATATGTATATGTATGTGTATGTGTATACACATATACATATACATATACATGTACATATACTACTTTCATGACATCCTGTGTATTTTTCGAGCCAACCTACATCCAATGTTCCTAGTGCCTCACGCACTTGTCAACTTTACAACCTTTCATTCTAGCAACTTCTCATTTTTTCTTCACAATGATGGCAATGTATGTGTATGTATGTGTATGTGTATATGTATGTGTTTGTGTATGTCTATGTCTATGTGTCTATGTCTATGTCTATATAAATTTGTATGTGTATGTGTATGTGTATGTTTATGTGTATGTGTATGTGTATGTGTATGTGTATGTGTATGTGTATGTGTATGTGTATGTGTATGTGCACGTGTATGTGCCATTGAAGTCTTTGGCTTTGTGTTCATGGTTGCACCACTATACACTTTATGTTGTTTTCTACAAGGCATTGTTGATAGTTGTTTTATAGCTTCCTAGCGTGTTCCAGCCACCTCCGCCACCTTTCCCCTGGCTGCTAGAAAAGTTGTGATATGAAGGGTTGTTGGCTAGCCGAGAGGTTGTTGGCCTTAATTGTACTTTGCAAGGTGTTGTTGGCTATCATCCTCTAACTTTGGTTATAATCTAGGGCTATAGATCTGTAGTCAACAATTCCTTTTTGTAAATGTCATAGACTGTTCAGTTGCTTTGGCGACTTTAGAATGCTGATTTTTTAAATGTCCGTATATGTCAATGCAACTAACTTTCGAGACATATACATTGATGTGGAATTTTTTTTGCAAGTCCAAATACATCTATTCCATGTGTTGGATGTGTCTGTGTTTGTCTACGTGTATGTCTATGTCTATGTCTATGTGTCTATTTCTATGTAAATATGAATGTGCATGTGTATGTGTATGTGTATGTGTATGTGTATGTTTATGTGTATGTGTATGTGCATGTGTATGCGTATGCGTATGTATATGTATATGTGTATGTCTGTGTGTATGTATATGTATATGTAAATGTGTATGTGTAAATGTGTGTGTATAGATGTGTGAAGAGGTCTTAAGTGGACAACCTTGCCATGTCTACTTCTCTTAGTCAACCACCCTAACACTCCACTACGTCTTATTTATCACTCGCTTCCCCTTGCTATACTTCTCTAGAATCATTTTTAATTCACTTATGTCTATGTATATGTATATGTGTATGTGTATGTGTATGTGTATGTGTATGCTTCATAAATTCAGACCTGCAACAATTGTATCTTTTTTAGGTGCCATTGATTAATTTGGGGGTGTCCTCTACTTTACGCCAGTCCTCCACAACTTAAAGAAAAAATATCCATAAATAGGCACGATGACATCAAACATAAATCAGATTTAAAATGCACACTTAATAACATTCATTTCAAAACAAAACAAGTACACACAAACAACCAAACATGATGAAGTGTATCCAACTTGTATCTGACATATAACAAGTAGCATTCCAACATGGAATTTAAATAGCCCAAACATTAAGACATGCACCCTTCCCTGTAAACTGGTAAACCCAATTGTTGCACCAATGCAGGCATGACTTTCACATTAATCACAACTACACAATGTAAACAAGGTGCCAAGTCAACATAATTCAAACCCTTCTCACCCATCTTTGAGCGACTGGCGAACCCATTACAAGCATGTTTCCCATCGTAGCATAACCAAACCAACAAGCAAATGCATCTTCCTGTCTCATCAATCATGAAACCTACAACACATATCAGCTTCAATCTGTCCCATGTCACCAAGTAGGGTACGAACGTAGTCGTGGTGAACTCCAAAATCCCATTTGCTTCCATTTTTACAAGTTGTAAGGCACCCATTATTAAATACAAAATTATGGAAACAAATTCAAACAATCCACCAAACCAATCAAGTCAAGAATTAATGGCCGAAATCAATCAAATTCACCAAACAACCATCAATCAGATTCAAATAATTCCCAATTCAAATAGCCATGAAAACCTTCAAGTATTCACATGTATTACCATAGAACAATAATGAGCAATAAAGCTTTGTTAGAACATGTATTTAGGGGACCTGGCTTTCCTAAGGCCTTTCATGGTTGCCTATGTAGCACTTCACAGTTGAAAGGTCCAATTGTGGACAAAGTGCAACATAGATTACCATTACAAAGACTTTGGGAAAATCAAGTCTCCCTAAACCATTACATCTTGTAACAATTGCACAAACTTTGACACTGCAAATTGTGTTTAATATTTGTATGGTTGAAATTTACAATTCTTTTCATGGTTCCAACATGGAGGTCTACTATTTAATTAATCTGGGGGGTTCTCTTTTGCATAGGTTATCCTTCATCAAATCAGCCCTGCAACAATTCTATCAATTTTAGGTGCCTTTGATTAATTGCAAGTGTGTTCTATTTTATAGGTGCTTTGATTCATTTGGGGGTGTTATCTTTTTAATAGGTTAGGGTACATCAATTGAATCATGCAACTATTGTAGCTTTGTATTTGAATCACTTAGGGGACTTGGTTTTGTGAAGGTTGTTTGATGGTTACCTATGCAACACTTCACAATTCCAATGGAATTGTGGACCCGTGCAACATAGGTTGCCATCAGACGAGCATTCATAAAAACAAGTCTCCCTAATTCATTACTGAATGCAAGAATACACATGACTCTCTAGGGGAGAGGAGCTGATACGTGCACATCCAATTTTCTACGGTCTACATTAACAAAACAACCATATTTATATGACTGAATTGATGAAGCACAACCAATGAAAAAGACAACCAATATGTATGTGTATATAAATGTATATGTATATGTGTATGTGTACATATGTGTACATGTACATGTATATGTGTGTGCATATATATATATGTGTGTGTGTGTGTGTGTGTAAACATATATGTATGTAGAATTGCTTACATGCATTATTTTGCTTACCAAGAATATATTTATGTCTCTATTGCTTAGTTGACTGAATTGATGAAGCAAAACCTATATGTATATTTGTATGCGTATGGTTTATGTATATGTGGATGTGGATGTGTATGTGTATGTATATAGAATTGCTTACATGTAGAACCTATGAAAAAGAGAACCCCAAATTTATCTATGGCATCAAAACAACCAACAATATTATTTGTTACTACAATGACAAATTGCAGCATTGCTTATATGCATTCATTTGAAAAATAGAACACCCCCAAATTTATCTATAGAAACAACATACAATGTTATGTATATATATATATATATATGTGTGTGTGTATGTGTATGTGTATGTGTATATATATTTATATGTATACATTTATGTATATTTTTGTATACATGTGTATATATTTACATATACATATATGTATATATATGTGCATATGTATATAGAATTGCCTACATGCAAAACCTATGAAAAAGAGAACAACCCCAAGTTTATGAATGGCATCAAAACAACCAACTATATTGTTTGTTACTGAAATGAAAAATTGCAGCATTGCTTACATGCATTCATTTGCATGATTGAATTGAATCACAACAAAATAATATATATGCCTTCATTTACATTGAATTGAAGATGAAGCATCACCTATGAAAAAGAAAACACCACCAAATTCATCAATGGCACATAAAAAAGATAGAATAGTTGCATGAATGAATTGTATATGTATATGTATATGTATATGTGTATGTGTATGTGTATTTCTATGTATATTGGTATGTATATGTATATATGTATGCCTACGTATACATATATGCATATACATATACATATATATACATATGTATAAGTCTATGTATATGAATATGTATATACATATGTATATGTATATGTATCTGTAGATACATATACATATATGTATGTATATGTATATACATATACATATACATATACATATGCATAAAGATATACATATATGTATATGTAACAATAGAAAGAAGTTGCTTGTAACGTTCACCAACTAGCATCTATTCATCTCTTAACTGGAGTCCGAGCATCACAAGTTGTGGTAAAGGTTTGAAACTTGCAGAGGATGAACCAAGCACGTAGTTGCGTGCAAGTGAAGAAAAAACAAGAACTTGCTAGAATGAAAGGTTGTAAAGATGGTGACAAGAGCAAGGCACTGGGAGCATTGAATACAGGTTGGCTCAGAAAATATGTATGTATATGTGTATACATATGCATATATATACATATCTATATATACATATGTATATGTATATGTATATGTATGCATATCTATATATATATGTATAGGTATATGTATATACATATGTATATGGATATGTATATACATATGTATATACGTATACATATACATATGTATATGTATATGTATAGGTTGGTTGGAAAAATATTGTGGGGTGGCATGGAGCTAAGGAGAGGAGACTTGCATTCAACACGACAGTCGAGAAGTATAGGAAGTGGCAGTGAGTGATAAATGCGACGCAGTGGATTCTTAGGGTGGCAGACTGAGAGAAGTTGACATGGCAAGGCTGTCAACTTCGGATGTCGTGCCACCGAGGAAGTGACACCTGAGGTGCCTATGTATTGATCGATGAGTCATTTTTTTTATTTGTAAAACACGTGGACAAATATCGTCCTCCCATGTGGCAAAATGAAGGGAAAAAAGGAATAGAAAATGACAAAATGTCAATGAAGAAGCAAACATTGCAAATCAAAATAGCGACACATTGCAAATTACATAGAACACACATTGCAATATGATCATAATACATTGCAAATCAAAACAATAACGATGCATCTGTAATTATCATAGATATAAAACTATCAACGAAGAATCATACATTGCAAATCAAAACAATAACACACATTGCAAATTACATACAACACTTTTTGGAATCTAATAAGATTACTTCACAAACCAAAACAATAACGGTCAATCTGTACTTATCAAAAAATTACAATTGTCCACAATTTCGGTGCATTTGTAAATATAAAAACTTCTAAAGTGTATGAAACTTGAATTGCATGTGAAAACCAAAAAAAAGGCAACATCTAGCTGTTGTTGTGAAATGGATCTTGGCTGGTTGGGGTGCCAATTGCCATGTCCTCGTCCCTTTCCACTCAACGAGGAGTGCTACATACATGAGTGGGACTTGGAGTGGTAAATTGGGTGCAAGTGACATGTGTTGGGGGCGGTGGTGAACATATCTGTACATCTTGAGTGCCAAATTGATATGGATATGGAGTGCCCCTGAAGTTAGATTGGGAGAGGCTTGAATAATTCATTGTTGTGGAGAACTAAGGGATATTAATGTTGAGAATATCATGAAAGACTCCATTACTTTGAGACAACGAATTAGAAGGGTTCCTTAACCACCTCTCTCTTTGTAAATCCCTTTGTTCCTCCTCAATCTCTTTTTCCTTTCGGTCTTGTTCCTTGCAAAGCCTCTCTTGCTCCTTTTTTGCATCTCTATCCTTTTTCTGTTGTAATTTTTGCTGTTCTTTTTATTTTCATAGTATCTCCTTCTCAATTCTAGCATTCTCCTTCAACTCCGCTACCACAATTTTTGTTTCCCTTTTCTCCTCATTTTGTTGTCTCTTTCTTTCTTTTATCTCCTCAAAATCTTTATTCCTTTGCTCTTGCTTCATTAACAACCTCATGTATTCATCTGTTGTCAACAATTGAGACTATATGCTGATTCGAATTGCACTAGCTTTGAATTTCTTTTGACAGACAATGTGCACAGGCAGCTTGAGGAACTTGTTGATGTACGAAACTATTTGTGTTTCTTCTGTCCCATCCAGCTGTGTGGCAATGACCTCCTCCACTACCTGTGATCCTTCTAGTACATATTCATTGCCTCATAAATATGAATTTCAAGAAGGAGCATAGTAATGCACAACTTGAGAAGGGTCAATTTCTGGTGGTGGTGATGGGAAAGTATAGGTATCCTGTTGTTTTGGGACTTCCAAATGAATTCCCAAGTTCATTGCTCCCTCAACCAACCAAGATGGTTGGCTTCATTGTGATGGAAGATCTAAACTTTCACCGAATTGATCAATGGGGTTGTTCACCATGGGAGGGGTGTGTTCATTAACCACCACTTGTGTAACTGATTCAGTAGGACAACTATGAGGTGAGTGTTGTGTTTTTGTTGCATTCTGCAAGTGTCCATCTGGAAGAGTGGACTGCAATACTGCGACATCATCGCTTGACAAACCAAGTCCAGAAAGGCTGAGAATGTTTTCAACTGCATCAGCATCCTCACTGACCACAAATGTTTCACTGGGACGCATGTCATTGACAAGTGCAACAGGATTCAGCAGCCATATACCAGTCCTTTTTTAAACCCAGCTTTGATGCTGTCAACTGTCAAAGTTCTTTTCATTGCTTTGCTACCTAAAATTGCAAGTTCTCTCCTCCTCACTTCAATGTTTGGAAACCTTGACAAAAAATCTGCACATTTTGATTTGAAGTAAGCTTTAAAAGGTGCAAACACACTCACATCCAACGGTTGTAGCTTATGTGATGTGTGTGATGGAAATGTTAACAAATCTACACCAATTTCTCTTGCTTCCTAGATGATTTTGAGTGCTACATGGCTTCCATGGCCGTCAAAGATCAACAACACCCTATTGGTGGGTGAGACACTGCCTGGAACTCAGGTTTTGAAGTGGGTCAGCCAATCTATGAACAATTCTTTGGTCATCCATGCATGGGGCTGGGATGCCTTGCAAGCACTTGGTTCACAATCTATGATGTAATTATCTATGTTTGCACTCCCCTTGAACAAGTAGAATCTTGGAATGCTCTACCCAACAACATTGACACAACATAGAATGGTTATCCATTCACGGCTCTTTGGGATAATGTAAGAGACATTCCTGCTACCTTTTCTTGCGAGCACCTTCATGGAGCCATTTTTTCTTGCTTGGATGCTAGTTTTATCACAATTCCATATGCTATCAGGACCATATGGCATGGCTTCATATGTTGCAGATAGTGTTTTGTATAATGCACCTACAACATCAACTCTAAGATTGAATTCCCTATCTTTTTCTAAGCCTTCAGTAGTTCGTAATGCAAGTTCAAGATGTCTGTGCTTGAAGCTTGTCCACCAAGACTTCCCTAGGAACCCATTGGTGAAAGGGTTTGGCCTATTCTGACATATTTGAGCAACCTCAGACTTAAGATTGACTATCTCAAGACCATGACCAATATCAGCCATTTGGTTGCACCATTCCACAATAAGATGTTCTTCCTCTTCAGAGAGGATTGTTGGCAGACCTTTCTTGGAAGTTGTCGTTAGACCCCCTAGCCATTTGGACAGTGTGGTTGTTGGGATTGACCACTTTTTGGAAGCCCCCCTTATCGACATGTTATTCTCTTCAAGGTTATAGAGTGCCATTTTCATGTCATCCGAAGACCACAGCTTCTATATTTGTTTTACCTTATGCGGTATTTGAGGTGTAGTAACCTCAATCCACGGTATTTGAGGAGTAGAAACCTCATCTACTTGTGCAACAGGATCTATTTCAAGGGGAATCTAGCTCCTCGTTTGTCAGAGGACAACCTTGTCATGGCTCTTTTCTTTTTTTTGTTCCCAGTACAGGTCACCACTGCATTGCCCTTGGCCATCTACATAGAATAAGTACAATCAAATAAGTGATGCTTGAACAGAAAAATAATTAGTTTTTAATGCAGAACATATGAGAATATGATAACCAAAGTCAATGATAATGTAAAACCTATGAAACATAAATGGTAAACTATGAAACACAAATGCTTGAATGGTTATCTTTATATGTATGAAGAGAGTGATGTGATGCTTGAATAGAAGAATAATTAGTTTGTAATGTAGAACATATGAGAATATGATAACCAAAGTCAATGATAATGCAAAACCTATGAAACATAAATGGTAAACTGTGAAACACAAATGCTTGAACAGTTATCTTTATATGTATGAAGAGAGTGATGCTTGAACATAAGATTATTTAGTTTTTGTATGTGTTATCTTTTTAGTTTGTTGCATTTCATTTGAGATAATCTTTTCTAATAGTTTAGAGAGTTACATCTATTCTGGAGTGAGCGACATAAGAAAATAGAGGAGTA
Organism: Sequoia sempervirens; assembly: GCA_007258455.2. Classification (NCBI taxonomy): domain Eukaryota; kingdom Viridiplantae; phylum Streptophyta; class Pinopsida; order Cupressales; family Cupressaceae; genus Sequoia; species Sequoia sempervirens. The sequence continues at coordinate 66,371 of VDFB02345743.1, read as the reverse complement.
AGAAGCACAAAATTACAAATGATGAAAGGGAGTTAGAGTTTAAGAACATATCATATCTCTTAAGCATTTACAACGTTAACATTCTCATGCACAACAAAGTGAAAACCACACTCATATTTGAACTATGACACAATAGAAAGCTTACGAATGAAAAAAAGTAAGAGTTTAACAAAGCTCACATATTTTGTCTATGACGAACTCATTGACGGGCATAAATATTTGTGAATTGATGAAGCAAAAACCTATGAAAAAGATGAAAAAAAACCTAATAAAAATAGAAACTTTAGTGATTGATAATGCATAACCTATGAGAATAAGATATCTAGAGTGAATGACAATGCATAAGCTATGAGAATAAGATAACTAGAGTGAATGAAAATGCAGAACCTATGAGAATAAGATAAGCAGAGTGAATGATAATGCAGGACATATGAAACAGAAATGGTAAACTATGACTAATATTTACCATATAAACAATAATGCAGAACCTATGAGACTATGATAAGCAGAGTGAATGATAATGCAAAACCTATGAGATTATGATAAGTAGACTAAATGATAATGTAGAACCTACGAAACAGAAATGCTAAACTATGAGTGTAATATTTGCAATACAAACCCTACTGAAATAGAAAGGCTAAACTATGACTATAACATTTTCAATATAAACCCTAGGGAAACAGAGATGGTAAACTATGATTGTAATATTTACAGTATAAACCCTAGGGAAACCAAAATGGTAAACTATGACTATAACATTTGTAATATAAACCTCTGGGAAATAGAAATGGTAAATTGTGACTGTAATATTTGCAATATAAACCCTAGGGAATGTATATGCTAACGAATGACTATATTATTTGCAAAATAAACCCTAGGGAAATCTTTAAATGGTAAACCATGACTGTAATATTTGCATTATAAACCCTATGGAACACATATGCTAACCTATGACTACAATATTAGTAATATAAACCCTAGCGATAGATAAAGAAACACCTATGACTATAATATTTGCAATATAAACCCTAGGGAAACATAAATAAAAACCTATGACTGTAATGGTTGTAATGAAGATCAATATAAAGCTTAGAAATGGAAAACAATAATGGATGTAATGAAGAACAATATAAAGTAAACGAATGGAAAAGTGTAAAAGGAAAACCTGGAACAATATGGATGCTAGTGCAGTGGGATGTGAGTTGTTGCCTCCCCTTGATGTTAACTCGTTTAATTATGTGCTTGTCACTCCTCCTTTTCTTATGTCGCTCACTGTAGAATAAGTGAATACTTCTTGGTTTTCACGGCTATTTGAATTGGGAATTATTTGAATTTGATTGATGCTTGTTTGGTGTGGTGAAATAAATTGTTTTCCTATTTTCAATTTGAATTTTGTTTCGTATGAATTGGAGATTTGATTGATTTTGAGCATTAATTCTTGACTTGATTGGTTTGGTGGATTGTTTGAAATTGTTTCCATGTTTTGTTTTTGAATAATGGCAGCCTTACAAGACTATTAAATGGATGCAGGTGGGATGTTTGGCTTTGGCTCCAATATGTACACACCCTACTTGGCAAGATGGGACAGATTGAAGCTGACACGTGTTTTAGGTCTCATGGTTGATGGGACAGGCGAATGCATTTGCATGTTGGTTTGGTTATGCTACGATGGGAAACATTGTTGTAATGGGTTAGCTAGTCGGTCAAAGATGGGTCGGATGGGTTTGAATGTTGTTGACTTGGCACCTTGTTTATGTTGTGTAGTTGTGATTGATGTGAAAGTGACGCCTGCATTGGTGCAACAGTCGGGTTTACTAGTTTACGGGGAAGGGTGCATGTCTTAATGTTTGGGTTGTTTAAATTCCATGTCAAAATGCTACTTGTTATATATCAGATACAAGTTGGATACACTTCATCATGTTTGGCTGCCAGGGTGTACTTATTTTGTTTTGAAATGAATGCTATTAAATGTGCATTTTAAATCTGATTTATATTTGATGTCATTGTGCCTATGTATGAATGAATTTTTTTTTAAGTTGTGGAGGACCGGCGTATAGGTGTGGGACCCAACGAGTGCATGTCCCATTGCACATTAGGGCTCCTACTTACGTATTGACTCCTCTCCCCTGATCCCCACACAACCTATCATAGTTTTTTTAAGCATTTTTTGTTGTTGTCATTTATTATAACATGTCACTCTAACATTTATTGTGACATTTGATAGCTTTTTAATTAAAAAAATAAAAATGGTTAGTGGTTAAATCAAGCTATCAAGATTTATAAATGCTTGAAAAAGAGGGTGCTTTTTTCATTTTGTGATAAATTGAAATGGATGGGAGTTTATTTTAAGTTTTGTCATTTTTTGAGGTTTGAAAGGCATATTTAATCTATGTCTTCTTCATCCACCTCATGACATAAACTTGTAAGAATTCAAAACAACATACAAGTTTGTAAATGCACTCACATAAAGTGCCACCAAAACTAAATGTGTTCCTTAGGAAGCGAATTTGGAAATTTTGTACTTACATTGAATTATAAAGTGTAATGGGGGGTTGTGTAGAGCCTTGATTTAACATCACAATTATGGATCCTCGTGATTCTTCTCACATGGTGTGTGTTGCCTTCATTTTCCATCACAACAATGGATCTTCGACAAATTTTACAACTTCGACATGCTTCAGGAGTTCTTCATCATCATGTTCCTATCATCAAGGGACATCTTTTTCAGAAGGTCTTAAATCCTTCTCTTTCTCTTTTGGAGAGGAATTTTGTTCCCACTGGATTTTCTCCTTTACTCCACTTTATGAGAAACTTTTTACATGGGTGAAATGTTGAAAAATAGGTTGGATTTCAAAATGGGGTTTGATGGACCTATTTTCCTTATTTCATTAGAAAATGAGATCGACACAAAGAATTGACTTACAACCCTTAGGTGAGTCAACTCAAGGTGTGAATCTGCATATTTCCTTATGACTAAAGGACGAGTGTTAGGTTCACTAGGCACTTTTGGGAGAAAAACTAAAAATAGTAAACTAACCCAATTATGCCAAATTAAACTTAAAACAACAATATTAAACTCAAAATAAATAGAACCAAAAGTTAAATTGCAAATCTGGGAAGGGAAGAATTGTGTTTACTAGTCACCAAAAGTGAGTTTTTGAAGGCTGACTGGGACTCATTCACCTAGGGGCGAATGGGTATACTGTCAGGGATTTTTGCAACTTTTGGGGGCCTCTGATACAGATCTAAATCTTCCAATTTGTCCAAGTGGCAGTGTCAGAATGTCAGAAATAAATTCTATAGATGAGTTTCAGTGAGATGACAACTTTTTCAACTTCTTCAAATTTTCTCTTCAAGAGATCTCCAAGCTTTCTTCCACCTAGATCTACAAACATAGCATGAAAGGGAAAAATTGTTTGTTTTCAATGAATGGGGGTTTACCTTGGTCAAACTCCATTTTGGTAATCAAACCTTGAAATGAATAAAAGCATGAAGGAGGGAATGAAGAATGAACAAAACTATGTTACCACTCAACAAATCCTTAAATAAACCTTGGAATATAGATCTACAACTTGCATGAAATGGCCTCAATCGATGTAGATCTTGAACTTTGGTTCTTGCTTGAAATAGGGTTTTTTATGTTTGACTTGATCATGAAACCTACATCACAATGTTAGCTCCAAAAACATGCATGATGCAAGAAGACTTTGACATGACAATTGGAACTTAATTGCTACAATAAAAATCTAATAAATCTGCTCTTAAATGTCTTTGAAAGTGCTCTTGATCATCAATTTCTCTATAGGATTGCTCACTTCAAAATTCTTAGGTGTAACATAGTTAAATAACCTTATATTTATAGATATGTAACCTCAATTTCCCGAAATTCAAATATCACAAGCCAACATTGAATTATAGATTTGAAATAATTAAAATACCACCAAAAACATAATTTAAATTTAGGTCCTAAGGTCAAGGGAGGACTCATTTGCCTGAATGGGTCCTAGGTCCCTAAACCTAGGACACACATTGCTCAATGAGAAGTGTTATGTTTAGGCATTAATGAATGTTGGGTTTCCTCTTCGAAAAATGTAATTAATAGGCTTGGAAAATGAATTAAAGGGACAATTAAGGCATAATTTAGCTCAATTAATTAAGGGAGCCCTAAATAAGTGTGAAAGTGTAAAGGGATACATCTTATAACACTAAATTAAAGCACAATTAAGTCCAATTTAACTAGGAGGGCCCAAAAAAGTGGGAAAATGTAAAGGGATACATTTTTTGTCACTACATTTAGCCCCCACTTTAGTAAGAGGATGATATTGCATCAAACTCACACTAAAGTAGACAATCAAAACATATGTATGCAACAATGACAAGATACTCAATTATACAATATCAAAGACTCAATGAAAGGGTAAAAATAAAAAGGGCGGATCAAGCCTCAACTGTCCAACGTGATGTGGAACACGCATTGACTATTTGTCCAAAAATGTTCACAAGCGGAACTCATTGTCCACTATGCAAGCAACACACATGCTCACACGAGCTAATGGAACTTTAGCTATCCACTAGGTGAGCCCCAAAGGGTGGCAAATGAGAGCATCTTATTAGGCTCCCATACCATATCAAAGCTATCCCTATGATAACTTCAATAAGGCACCACAAAACAAAACATAAACTTCTAGCTTCATGAGGCCTAACAAACTGTGTTATGCTAAGCACCTATGAACAAACAAGGCAAGGCTCCACTTGCAAGCAAAGTGTGTTATGCTTGGTGGACATAAAAAGGGTTTGAGCTTCACAAGGTTATCAAGTTGCATTATGCTAAACACTTATGAACAAAATACAAATAAACATGTTCAAAAGGATTTTGCTTAGTTCATGTAAGGTCTCCTTTGAGGGAACATTGTGCCTATGTCTCAAAGAGAGGACAAGTCAAGAATAAAAAATTCACAACTTAGGGAATGCAACGCATAGCATCACCACTAAGAGGAAAGTTGTATGCCAAGAAAGGTCACACTCCTGAAGGACATCAAACCCAATGACACCACCAAGAAAAAGATGCATCACAAGAAATAAGATCGCTCAATTAAACATAAGGAATGTCAAAAATTTCAAGAATAATAATGCCAATGTATGCCCCACTTTATAGAAATTTCTAAACACCATGCTATGAGCAATTTACTTTAAAGTAGCAAATAATCAATGGTAACAATAAAGAAGACATGAGAGTTTATTTGGAAAGCCCTATGCCAAGTCATATGTTTCTAAATGAAGCTTCATCATGAAAGAGAGGAAGGGGTTGCCCCCAAAATGAAATCCCAAAACACATAAGGGATCTACGAATTTGGGGTTAGTATGTCTTTGCTACAATGTTGTTATAGAGCTCAGAAACGTGATCATTCCCCAAATACTCACCGAACTGCTAGAATAACACATAGAGAGTGAAAACAAAGAAAAATATTTTGGGTTAATATGGAAGAGACCTAAATGTCTTGACGCCTTGCGTCATCCCCAGAAGGGAAACACAAGACAAAAGAAAAGATAAAGGTTTACAACATATAGAAGAATGTAGATACAAATAGAGGAATGAACATGAAGAGACATCAAACAAAACAATACAAGGGGATCACATTATGCACATGCAATCACACAAAGAATATGAAAAAAAAACAAAGACAAGGCTGGTAAGGCACATGCGAGTCAACCTATAGCAGGTCATTCACATCCCAATCTTGTTCAACATTTGCAGAAGGTGTACAACTAGCCAAAGGGACAACATCAAGTGCCAAACTAGGACAAGGCTATCTAACTCCTTTCCCCCACTAGATGCGGGACAAGGATGAGCCGAGATGAGTGATGAGAATGAGCTACTTGCAATAAAGAAAATGATTTGCAATGAATGCAAAGCATGCAATAGTGAGTATGTTGTGATCCTACAACTATCACATGGCAAGGTGCAAAGTTCATGTAATTTTAGTTAGTTGGATCCCTAGGGGATTTAAATTTCTTCAATAATTCATGTAAACCATGACAATTATCGATGTGATGTCAAAAAAATATATGATAGGCACAATATGGTTCATTTTGATCACTTTATTGTGGTGTTAATTGTTTAGGTTTGGGAGGTAGCTTAATTAATCCCCAATGTAGAAGAGTGTCAAATTCATTCTCAATCTTGGATATTTTTAATAGGCCCTCAAGAGAATAAAAATTCTTTTGTTTCTTGGATTTGTAACGTTGATGCTCTTTCTTCTTTGGCTTGATACTTGGTTGATTTGAAGGTGGAGGATCTAAGGTAACCCTAGAATCTTTATGAGGCATGATCTTGTGGAATAAGACACCTTTCCTATTAAGATCAGTGTGATTGTGTTTATGGTCAACAATTGGATCTTCTAACATCATGCCTTTCCCTTTTTGAGGAAGGGATGTATTAGGAATTGTGTATTCTTTTATTGAATCTCTCTCATAAATAGGAAAGGTATTGAAGGCTAGTTGGGGAGAGGGAAAAATGTTTTTAATGATATGGATCAGGCTACATATAAACTCTATTCCTTGTTCTTGCTTAAGCATCTTTCTTATATCCCCTATGACAGGAATGGCATTACTAGCAATATGTTCGGTTCTCACAAAGTCTTGCAAACATTTCAATTCTTCATTGTTCTTTCTTATGTTATCTTGTGGGACATTAGCAACCATTTTTTTGACATCATTCACATTAGTTGTGGGTAGGGAAGTCATGGGAAATGGGGTATGAAAGCTAGCATCCATAGTGGGTTAACTAGTGTCAACACTATGAGTGAAAGAGTTAGAAAACCCAAGATCCATGTCGAATGGTGTATCACGAAATCACATGAGTCTCGAACTACGTCTCACGACAGTATTGACAATAGGACACCAAGTTGTGAAGCTCGTACAAGTTTCACAAACTTGGTATGCACCCAAAATGGATAGAAGGTGAAATGCAATGAAATATCCTAAAATATAAAGTGCAATGCAAATATGTAAAAGCAATTTTCAAATTTCAAATAAGATAATTTTTTTATTATGCTTTGCCAAAACCTGAAAAAATGATATCTTGTAAATGCAATTTTGAATTTACACAATGCATTGGATTTATCAATGAAGCCTAATATAATCAATTTTTAGATAATAGAAATTCTGTAAACTAAAAACAACAAAGCAAAATACAAAAATAGAGATTTTGATGCCCAAAACTACAATAAAAAGCCCTAATCAAAGACTCATTCGCCCATGGGCGAATGGGTCCTAGCTAAGGGTTTTGAAAAATGAATTTACAAATTTCTGAGTTGATTATTATGGTTTTCAAATTCTAGACTGAGACAGGTGGTTACAGTTTCAGTTTTTTGTAAAATTAAGTCTAAATGCAAATGTAAAATAGTGCTAAATGACAAACTAGGAGACCTAATTTGATATGCAATTTTGATTCAATTTTCAAATGTAAATGAATGATGATGCAATGCTATGTAAACACTATGTAAAATGATTGATTTTTTTTTTAGATTTTGAAGAATGCAAAAATGCAATCCTAAAACCCTAAATGAGACAAACTAATGCAAGTTAAATTGGCCTAAATGAGATTTAATTCAATGCAATGCAATGCAAATGAATACAAATCCTAGATCTAGGGCTGAAATAGACTCCAAAATCAAAAAGATATAATGCTCAAGAGTCGGGTTCACCAAAATGAAATGGTGAAAAATAGGTTGGATGTCAAAATGGGGTTTGATAGACCTATTTTCCTTATTTCATTAGGAAATGAGATCCACACAAAGAATTGACTTACAACCCTTAAGGTGAGTCAACTCAAGGTGTGAATCTATAGAATTCTTTATGGCTAAAGGATGGGGGTTAGGTTCACTAGACACTTTTGGGAGAAAAACTAAAAATAGTAAACTAACCCAATTATGCCAAATTAAACCTAAAACAACAATATTAAACTCAAAATAAGCAGAACCAAAAGTTAAATTACAGATCTGAGAAGGGTAGAACTATGTTTACCAGTCAGTGAGTTTTTGAAGGCTGACTGGGACTCAATCACCCAGGGGCGAATGGGTCCATTGTCAGCGATTTTCTGCAACTTTTGGGAGCCTTTAATACAGATCTAAATCTTCCAATTTGTCCAAGTGGCAGTGTGGGAATGTCGAAAATAAATTTTGTAGATGAGTTTCTGTGAGATGACAACTTTACAACTTCTTCAAATTTGTTCTTCAAGAGACCTTCAAGCTTTCTTCCACCTAGATCTGCAAACACAACATGAAAGGGAAAAATTATTTGTTTTTGGTGAATGGGGGTGTGCCTTGGTCAAACCCCATTTTGGTAATCAAACCTTGAAATGAATAAAAGCATGAAGGAGGGAATGAAGAATGAACAAAGCTATGTTACCACTCAACAAACCCTTGAATAACCTTGGAATATAGATCTGTAACTTGCATGAAATGGCCTCAATGGATGTGGATCTTGAACTTTGGATCTTGCTTGAAATGGTGCTTTGTATGCTTGACTTGATCATGAAACCTACATCACAATGTTAGCTCCAAAAACATGCATGATGCAAGAAGACTTTGACATGACAATTGGATCTTGATTACTGCAATAAAACTTTGATAAATCTTCTCTTAAATGCTTTTGAAAGTTCTCTTGATCATCAATTTTTCTATAGGAATGCTCACTTCAAAATTCTTAGGTGAAACATAGTGAAATAACCTTATATTTATAGATATGTATCCTCAATTTCCTAAAATTCAAATATCACAAGCCAACATTGAATTATAGATTTAAAATCATTAAAATGTCACCAAAAACAATTTAAATTTAGGTCCTAAGGTCAAGGGAGGACCCATTTTCCCATGGACGAATGGGTCCTAGGTCCCTAAACCTAGGACACACATTGCTCAATGAGAAGTGGTATGTTTAGGCATTTTGAATGTTGGGTTTCCTCTTTAGAAAATGTAATTAATAGGCTTGAAAAATGAATTAAAGGGCCAATTAAGGCATAATTAAGCTCAATTAATTAAGGGAGCCCTAAATAAGTGTGAAAGTGTAAAGGGATACACCTTACAACACTAAATTAAGGCACAATTAAGTTCAATTTAACTAGAAGGGCCCAAACAAGTGAGAAAATGTAAAGGAATAAATTTTTTGTCACTACAATGGGTACCTAACATGGCCTTGTAACTGGGACCCATTTCTATCTATTTGCACTTTTTTGATCTCCCCAAGTATCACTTAAGGGGGGTGTTAGAGTGAATAATTTATCTATTCACTATACTTAAGTGTACTTATGTTGATGAGGTTAGACAACATCTTGTCTATCTGAGTGTGCAACCTTTAGGCTTCTAGAGGTTACCAAATTGTTTGGTAAACCTCATGTACATACCTTTTGAGGTTAGAAGACTTTCCATCTCACCTCAAATGTCACTCAACACTTGGCATCAAGGTTGATGACTTGGTCAAATAAGTTGTTGGTTTGCACATTCCTTGTGATCCATAGGTTGACACCTATAGGACACTTGTCTAATCATTTGTGCCACATCATGGGGCACTTGTCATCCACATGATAGGTAGATTGCCTCTTCCTTGCCCATATTTGCAAGGCTTCCTCATCATTGTATTTTGGGTTGACTAAATGCATGATTTGCATTGTTCACTTGTGCTTGTTATTTTATCTCCAAATTTTTAGGTTCTTGTAAGGCCAACCTATTCTAGGCTTGGTATAGTCTAAGAGGGACATCAAAAGTCCCACCTCTTTCTTTTGCTTGTTGTCATTCTTAGAAGCTTGGTGGATGTTGTTCCTCTCTTTTGGTGGTGTCATTTCTTTGTTTTATTTGGCTAGCTTGGGCATGTTTTGCCTTGCCTTATGATAGATTTGTATAGGGTCAATACCCTAGTTTCCCATTTACTTTTTTCTTTTTTATGGTATTTTTGTACAAGGGTATGGACCCTTTCAAAATCCCTTTTTACCTTAATAAAAAACAATTCCCAAGTCTAATTAGACTCGAGACCATTAAATGCAAACTCTTGAATCTTATTTGTAGAGTTCTTCTCAATATAGCATATCCTAGTAGTTAGTTGTGGTCTCCTTTCTATGATTTTTAGTCCTAGGAATGTTACCTTATAGCCCTTGACCAGGTGTTTGTAGCTGCATTTATATTGATGTAAGAATACTTTGTTCAGTTGATGAGCTCTATGGCTTTCCCTTGTACCCTTTGTAAATTGTGCTTAAGTTTTATTCTTGTCCTATTGAGCACCCACAATAGCCTTGTTTGGTTTTAAACCTACATAGAGCTCCTTGAGCCTTTGTTTTATGCCCGAGTTCTTATCCTAGCTTAAACTCCATGTTCTTTATGTTATAACCACATGTTGACTTGTTTCCCTAGCCACTCACAACCTAAGTTGTCCTTGTATAGTGCATAGACAACTAATAACTGGCATCAACCCCTTAATTGACGTCTTTTGTCAATCTTTGCTTATTGTCCATAATCTTACAAATCTTTGAAGAGTGAAATGACATAGCTAGTTTTTATTGGTCCTAGGCATCAATCAAACCAATAGTAGGCATCCTTGGCACCCTCCTAATGCTCTACATCCCTTGATATTAAGCAAGATGAATTCTCACTATTGGATCCGTCCATAATCTAATGTGCTTTAGCTTAATGTGTAACAATTTGGTGGGGCTCAATTCTATTGAGTGCCAAAGTGTAATAAGCCTACTAATTAAGTCTATGCAATATGTCAATTTCAAGGGAAAATGGATAAATATGGTGTCATGCAACCTTGCTTAGCCCATGAGATCCAAACCTTCAATCTCAACATGTTTCTTCAAATCCATTGATATGGACATAAGGTTTGCTATTTAAGGTCTAAGTGTACACGGGCTCTCAATTTAATATCATGCACCCACACTGGCCTTAATTAAAATTGACTAAACTCCATGTGTCTCACCCTTATTAGTTAGGGGATTAAGGTTCGTGGTTGATGTGGAATTACGTGTGATAGCTAATAAAATACTTACATGTGTGCACTTTAAATGTTGACCAAGTCAATTTTTATAGTGTTTACAAGCATCTTGTGAGTTATGTGAGGGAGGTCCTATCTTGGGGACATATGTCACCCACGGGCTCAAACATGTTTGATTTTACACCATTAAATCTCACTCTTTATGCCAAGTTGTTCAATGAGTACATAACTTAGCATAAAGGCTTAGCACCTATAGTAAAATAGCATAGCAAGCACCATACAACTTTGTTTCATCTATTTTTCCACATGATCAATCTTGAATGTGATGACTCTAGACCATTGATTCCTATGGCTATTTAGTGAATGATAGGCTTGCACATGGTACTTGGTCCAATTATTCACTATTGATAAGATCCACAAATAATAATGGCAATAAGACAATGTAGAAGGTAGATCTCACACGACACAAGAGGTGTTTAGGCCAAGATACCCTAAAATTCAATATATGTAGAAACATAAGAAACTCTTAGGGTAGGGTAACACCATACAATACTACTTATGGAATAAGTCACTCAATGCTGTACCTCCAAGAGATCACAAACACTATCACGCTCATCACATATCTTACAATGATTTTCACCTCCTTTATAGACCTCCTCCTAATAACATATTCGAGGTGTAAACCACTAAAATCTTGTAGACATCCAGATTACTTCATATTATTCATGACTCAATATAACTTAGTGGATATGTGTCACATTGGCATCTTCATCCACTTATATACATTATAATATCATATCTCTAGGTACATAACAACTATGGTGTCTTATCCTAGGAATGACATTTACACTCAAAACCTTGATTTAACTCGACAACCCATCTTGAAGTTAAATCCCAAAATCATACATAACTCTCCTTTGCTCTTATAAAATGTGACTCTGATATGTATTATTAATTGTGAGTCTAACCATCAATTCTAGGATATAGAAATGCAAACCTAACCCAACCTAATGAACATAAATGTGGAGGATTGCAACCAGAAAGCAAAGGCAAGAAGTTCTTTAATATGAACAAAAATGTTTTTAAATGAGAATCCAAAAGAGTATTTATTTTCTTTATCCATTATGAATAACAAAACAATTTTATGACGCAGAAAACATAATTAAATGAATTTCATACTCTCTTCCTTTTAGTGTAAGGCTATAACTAGAAATCAAATCTAATTGGATTCATTTGAGGCATATAATACTTGTAGTTGGCAAAGGACCCTACAAAGCCTATTTGGAGAGGTGTTGTGATTGCATGGTCGATGTTTGTACCTGCAAATATGATTCGAAAGGCATAGTCATTGCTTGTAGAGTAGTAAATAAAGTTTGACCAAGTCCATGACACTCACATAAATCAAGAGAATGATGATTTGATGGAGTACAGGTTACGCTCTCACTTTTAATGGCATTAATAAGGTTATATCGTATAAAATCTTCCCTAGTTCTGAAAGGCACACTTTTCATGTGGGAACCTTGATTGGATTGTTTGGAGGAATCAAAACTAAATTAAGTCCTTTGCTCCTCAGGCATTTACTAAATTGAATGAACTAAGAATTTGGAAACCTAATCTTACGGGAGTAGTTTAAACAATTGTTGCTCTCATAGTTTATCTAAATTCTGTAGATCAATGACTCTTGAGGAGTATGCTCCTTTGTGTATGGATCAAGTTACGGACAGTATTAATGGAGTTATGCAAGGGTGCATTTATCATCTATTTATAGACCAAATTTATAGTTACCATGTGTAAATGAGGTTAGAAAAATCAGAATATAAGAAAATGTGCACTGCTGATGGATATGCAGAGGGTTGTGGTTGGTGTACAAAATTAATTATCTGAATATGCTCATTTATTTGGCCTCCCCTTACCTCTTTTGTGATTAAAATATTCCAAAAAAAACACTCATTCCTACAGAGTACCCAAAAAAAGTCTTTCCCCTCAAGTCAAATACACTTAAAAATTGTGCATCTTTTAACTGTTTCAAAATTCTACTACTGTAAAGTCCTCATATTTTAAAAACAGTAAAACTCAAATTGATAATTTTTATTATTATGAAACAAAGTTATGATTGAGATTATCAAATTTTCATAGTTTATAATAAAATGTGACTTTTTGCTATGCTGATAATAGATTGTAGAGTATGATCCAATCTTCACTTTTTTCATCTGAAGCATTGATATAAAAAATACAAAAATAATTTACTCCAATAAACTTCCACACAAGTTATTTTTGATTATTCATTGGACATCATGTCTTTGGAAGGTCGGTTTACCCTAACCCTGGAGTTATTAGAAAAGAGGCTATGTATGGGGGCAGCAGTTATGGTCTAATCGGTTCTATCGTATGGAGACGACAGAATGCCCCTATGGAATATTTTATGGTACAACTTACCTGAGATATTTCTATTTCTATTATGAGTATATTAAGATTACAAATCCTTCGTCCACCATACATCCACTGTGCATTTCTTTCATATTTTAGCACACTTCCTTACATTGGATCCATACGGAGTACTGAATCATCTAACAATACTGAAAAGAGAACTCCGGAATCAACTTTCCAGATGCATTGACAATATGAACTAAAATAGAGTCAACAATGTCACCTTCTAATGATTATCTTGTTTATTTATAATATGGCACAAAAGGTTAAGTTGCCTTTTTGCCAAGAATGAACTTACAAATTTTCATTTTCCAGCTGCAGGAGTAAGAAAAAATTAATAACAATGGTGGGCACAACACAGCAACTCCTTGTTCTGGTGTTTTTGTTCTGTAGATGAAAGCATTAACGTCCAATATGACAAATGAGCAACCCGCCTTTCTTTTAATATTTTACTATGCTCTGTTACAAATATTCTCCAAATGCACGACCTACCTGTCGTACAATCACTTTGCAATTTTTTTGTGACGAGATTGTAATCCATTGCAATCCTAAATTAAAGAATGATGGTACTATGATATCATACTGACTGATGAATTCTTCCCCAATGGAAAAAACAGCTGTGCAAAGAGAAGCTCATTCCATGTATCAGGAACTCCTGGAAGACACCAATGAAGGCAATCTTGAGCACCATTCTTTGATCTGAGGGTATATTTTGATAAATGTGCCTCATCTCTTAACTGTGAAAAGCCAGTGATATCCAAAAGTTCAACTCTTGTACCCTTCACAGCATTTTCAGAGACTAGATCATGAGCTCGCTCCTCTGGAGCTCTATTTGTTCTAGACAATGGTGCTGTGCTATCACACCGACCTCCTGTATCCCAATCCCCATTGAAGAAGTGCCGAGGTGATAAAGTTCTCATAAACGCCCTTAACTTAGAATGCTTATTTAACTGTCCATCAAGCCATTTCACAACACTGTGTACAGTAAAATTTTGAGCGCTTCTAATGTCTCTCTTGCCATTGTCTGGCTGTCCATTCACATACATCTGCCATCTATTTGCATTTAATTTCCCTCTGTTCCAATGGTGCCCTGTGTTTAAAACCACGACATCAAACCTATGAAGATTTTCACGCAAAAACCATGCAGGTCGATCAAGATGCATTGCGAAGTAGGTGGATGGATCACTCTGGTTCAATGGTTCAATTTCACAGAGGCTTGCTGACCAATAGTACAGAACAGTTGTGTTTGTCTTAGGAAACCTATATGCCCAGCCATCTGGCCTTATTGCATGTCGAGCACGGACCAAACCATATGCTCTACCTACATCTTCAACATCTGGGCTGTCTTTTCCACCAGTAATGACACACATCATAGACTGGAACTGTTGTCTTCCCAGTGAATCCCCAATAAATGCAAGTGTCTTGCTCTGCATTCTACAAAGACAACGAGAATAGTAAACCGTCATATTAGGATCCTCAGATTTGCAGATCAAGAATTATAATATATAGAATGTGCACATCCCTTAGCTAATTTGATTTGGCAACTGCTACTGGTTACTGAGTTTACATGCATTATGAAATATGTAAAACGAATCATCAAAATTTGATTATTCATACCTTTTAAGAAACTCCTGTCCTTCAAAGTCGGGCATGTCACAGTTATCAGGCTGCCAGCGGTACTTCTCATATGAAAAATCAGTACGTTGTGTTAGCCTGCATGCCCACATTTCTGATAACCAGCTCTTACACATTTTGCCTGAATAGAAGGGCCTGTGGCTATCCTCAACCCATTTTCCTATGGTGTAATCACATACTGAAACAAAAGGACGAATACCGTTAACATTTTATCAAAATAAGTAATTAAACCTTGGCATTTGTGTTGACTACGAAGTCAAATTCTTTTATACTAAAAAGGTCGTCAGATCATGTGTCCATTCCAAGAACATTATCAATTTGGGTTAAGCTCTAAGATATTATCAGATGTGGCATTCACTCATTATAATTGATATTTCAATTGAGTAATGTACTTCACCTTTAGTCTCAATGGATGGTGATTCTCCAACTACTGCAGAATTCTCTTTTTCAGATGCGCTGGAATGAAGAGTGTCATTTGCTTCTTGGTTGAAAACTCCACCAAGAAGATCCTTCTCTGAGTTGGGAGATCTACCAGATGTTAACTCTTCAGCTGTGGTGGACATGTCAGGCAGAAATGGCAAAATGGGTTGTGAATTTTCAGCTGAAATAGATGGAGATCCTCCAGCTGATGCGAAGGAAGAATTTTCAATCCCTGAAGGTATTTCCAGAGGTAGCCCTGCTTAAACACCATATTTTGGAGAGTCAATTAGTATGTAACAATGTTTAGGTCTGAACAAGAAAATTCATGCTCCCCAAATTCATTGCCCATCATTTATGCTTCTGAAAATTTTCTCGTGATTCACAATTGATGTGCATCTTCATGTGAGAGAGCACATGATATCCATGTTCTCTTTAAGCCCCTTTTCCAATCAATTGTTCTATTATAAAAATTCTCCACTGATTCATAATACATTTTGTGCATCTGGAAATAAATGAGCATGGAATAACATAATATTCTTAAGGTTGTGAAATCCATGCAGTAAAAGGCATTTCCTTCCAACAGTTACATATATGATATAACTCTTAATTGATTACCCCAATAAATCCTCAAACAGATGGTTCTATAATTGCATCAGTGATTGGGTCAAACAGGAAAAGAGGGGGAAAAGCAAAGAAATTAAGTTTCTTATCAGGCTATTTGTATATGCAAGAAGGTTAAGATTTGTATTGCCATTGGTGATAATAATTGAGCTAATAATTTGGCTCACATTTTGCTGGAGTTTTCTCCCAGAATTTGGGTTCTCTAGGGTAATTTTTTTTGTCCTTGATTGTCTCATTGCTTACTCTCATTTCCTTACAATTTCTGTGTTGACATTGCTCGGAAAATTCCAGTCTTTTATGTTCATTATAATCTGTTGTTGATGAACTATTTATTGTATGGAATCTCCATTGTAGTTTACAAATCAGAAATGCAACAAGAAAGCTCATTGAACATGAGTTCGTGGACATGCTTGGCAGAATTTATGGGCACATACACAACAACAGATTAGCAAGATGTTGTAAGAAATGATTTACACAAAAAGTTAGGCACGTTGATGCCATACATCAGATAACAAGGTTGTAACTTGTATGAGTACACAAATCTACAGGAGGTTGCAATAATGATTAAACACTAATTGTCAAGCACATGAGTTCATTGGCATGCTTCGGAGAAGATCACAAAACAATTGATTAGCAAGATGTTGCAAGAAGTAATTTACACAAAAACTCAGCCACGTTGATACCATACATCAGAATACAAAGTTGTGTGGGTACATAAATCTACAAGAGGTTGCAAAAATGATTGAACACTAATTGTCAAGCACATCATGGTGATATATTAATATCAGAAATTAGAATGCAAGGGTATATGACTACATTTATCTACAAAACCATACAGAATGCAAGACTGTATAAGTTGGACTCCACTTATCTACCGAACCTTGCATTACATAAAATGTATTCTGCCAATACTGCAGATCTTTATTCACAATACAAAAGACTATACAGAAGACACTTGAAAAGTAAAACAGACCAGAGAAAAGCATTATTACGGCAACAAGTGTAGGAATCTTAATCACCAAGAAAACATTGGCTAAACCATCCTGGAGGCTTTATTGTGGAAACCAGTGGGTACGAGTCTGGACTTAATAACCGGAAAAGCATTGGCTAAACTATCCTAGCAATACAAACAAAAGCTTTTAACATAAATGTATCTGAAAGAGATGAAGAAACAAACCTGGAAAGAACATCTCGAATGGATTGTCCTGATGCATATTGCCAGGGCGAACAACTCTTGGAATGCTATCAACTGCTGGGAAAACATTTGAAAATGGAACCCTTTCCCATCCCCAAACAAGAAATGTCATGCAGATCAGTGCAACAAGCGTTAGGGACACCTGCTTCCCTCTCAATCCCGACAAAGCTGACCCTTTCATATCGTAACAAACTTTATTTTTTCTCAACATAATCTAAATCTGCAGATCCCTAAACACTTTTAAGCCCTCTACCTTAAATAGATCCTTCAACATCAGAACTTGTTAATCTTTGTACTAAAGCAGCTGAATTTCACTACTTCCTTCAACGAAAATCCCTGTTAACCAATCAAGTAAAGCAGCTGACTTTTACTACTTCCTTCAAAGTCAAAACTTGTTAACCGATCTAGTAAAGCAGCTGACTTTCACTGCCTACTTCAAAGGTCTCAGCCTTTAACAGATTCTTCAAAGCCAAAAGCTAACCGATCTACTGCAGCAACCAAATTTTACCATTTCCACCACATTTTCACTTCCTACATCGAAAATCACAACAACATCGTTGAATCCACCTTCCAGCATAATATTTTACATTCCTCGTCCAGAATTTCAAGAAATCGAGGCTCTATAACGGAAAATTAACTCTAACGCCACTAAATCCAGCATTAAAGCACCAAATCTTTCATCTTTCTAGTAAGCAAGACAAAAGAACCTGTGGCAACTCAAACAAACTCTGCATCAATCTTCCTGCACCTCGTCCAACTACAAACGTGCAAAACGCTATCCTTCTTGTAAAACTAACCTCAATTCACCCATAAACCTTAGCATTATAATCCGCAAACAGCAAGAAAACCAAATGAGAAACCCTAAGATCCCTAATAGCAAAACTTTACCCGCCCCTTTGCAGATTAAATACCATTTCTACACAAAACCCTTTTTCTCAAGCCATTTCTTGCATGAAAAAACTAAAAAACAAACATAAAACAGAAACTTATTTCCACAAGAAAGAATCCCACCTCGAGCTCATATCTTCCATGTCTGGATTGAAAAAGACACCGTTACTAAGATTTTTCCAGCGGTCGCCAGGGCAGCATTGCAAATATTATACTTTAATTCAAATATATACAGAGAGAACAAAAAGTCCCAATCAACACACCTGTTTTTTACGCGTCTGTTGAAACCCCATAAAAAACATCAACCCTGAAGAAATTATTATTCTTGGAAACCCCATCAAGTTAAATCTCTTCTTCATCATAGCTAAAAAATGAATGGCGCTGAGCTGTCCATTACTGTGTAAACAAACGGCTCACCTCGTGCTTTTCGAGAGAAAAAAAAATTAAAAATAAATAAAATCCACTTTGGTTTCGTGCATAGTTAACGCCGTTAATTAAATAATAATTAAAATGCTGGACATGCGAATATTTTACCGCATGATGCTTACGTGGCAGATTAATTCCGTGATTTTGTCCTAGGAAATTCCCCAACAACAAAAAGACAGATTGGTTAAGCAAAGATTTACTGAAGAATAATTACGTGTTAAGTGGGTTCATTCTATTTCGGGGGTAATTCCTTATTCATCGTATCATTTGGTGTATTAATTAAATTTATAATAAGATAGAAGATAAGGTTTCTAATGTTTGTGAGGTCAAAGATAGTCTAAGGGACAGTTAATTTAGTCATTTAAATTTAATTATTTGGTCTTGTTCTGTATTTTATGGCATTTCTAATTGTGTCATATCATTGGTGATAGTGGCGTATTTTATTATTTGTTTGATTTTTATATTTCATTGGAGTAGGTATGTATTTTCGTCTTATGTTTATATTTACAAAGTAGGTGCAATAGGGGTTGTTTTCTATCTCTTTCTT
This sequence comes from Sequoia sempervirens, assembly GCA_007258455.2. NCBI lineage: Eukaryota > Viridiplantae > Streptophyta > Pinopsida > Cupressales > Cupressaceae > Sequoia > Sequoia sempervirens. Next base: position 47,229 of record VDFB02345743.1, on the reverse strand, counting down.
CTATGAAAATTTGGTTTAGTTGTATTATATTGTAATGTTTCAATGGGAGAATATGTGTGGAACAAGGGTCATTTAAGAGTTAAGTATTGTCATTATAATATGTTTAAAAATTAAATGGTTTTGTTAAGTTTTGTGTTAGAAGTTGTTCTAATATGATAGTCCAAGGGATGGTTGATTCAATCATTTTAGTCTTGGGGGTCTCACTCAATCCCACATGGTGTTTGTGATTGTGTCCACTATTGTCGGTGACATTATTATATTTTATTGTTTGTTTAATTTTTATATTTCAAAATTAGGTGGGTGTTGTTTACTATCTCTTTCCTCTTTGTTGAAAATTTGATTTAGTCGATTTTCAATGAAATGTCAAATTGACTATTAAACCATAATACCTTAATGGGTTTGAAAAATAAATGCATCTTGAAAAGAACTTGTGTGTAATGAGGGTCATGTAGCTGTAGTCTTGATTATTATTGTTTTGTGTTAGTGGTTCTTCTAATATGACAATCCAAGGGACCATTGATTTAGTCATTTTTGTTTTTTTGGTCTCACTAAGAGTCACATGATATTAATGACTATGTCCACTATCATTGGTGGCAATGTCCTATTTTATTGCTTGTTTGATTTTACATTTCTAAATAGAGGTGGATAAGTACTTGTTTTCTAATTTGTAAAGGGTGTGTAGGTGTTGTTGACTATCTCTTTCCTCTTTGAAAAATTGATTTAGTCAATTTTCAAAGAAATGTCAAATTGACTATTAAATCATAATAATTCAATGGGATTGAAAAATAAAAGCATCTTAGAAAGGGCTTGTGTGGAATAAGGGTCGTATAGTTGCTAGTCCTTGTCATTATGTTTTAAAACTAATTGATTTTATTTAGTTTGTATTAAAAGTCATTTTGATATATGCTAAAAAGAGTTAATTTGGTTAGTTTTGTGTTAGAAGCATGGTTATGGTATATGTGCAAAATAGAAGAAACAAACACAATAATTGTACCAATTTGATTCATAATGACTAGTGAAATAGGTAGAGGTTGGCAAATATTGAAGTTCTTAAAATTTGAATTCTTGAGATCAATTCTATGTGGCCCATGAGATCACCCACACATGCTACAAGATGCACCCCAAGCATGAATTTGTAGATATTGAGGTGATAAAAATGTATGGGAATAAGTGCAAAGATAAGCATAATAAATGGTCATTGTATAGGAATAAATGCATTATGAATAGGATAAAATGTGCATGGAAATGTCCACAAGGAGGAACAAATTAAAGTGGATAAAGGTTCAAGGAATGAGCACAACTTTGCACAAGAGTGTGGAATTTGTTGATATATTTTATTGTATTGCCACTCCATCAAAATGGGACCTATTGTCACCTAAAATGCACCCTTATTGAACTTGGTCCAATATATCAAAGACACAATTGGAATGATCTCTCAAGTGTGGGACCTTGCTAACTAGATATCAAACCCCTAGAGAAGGTTGGTTCCATTCTAAGTCTAAGTGAAAGTGTTGATACAACTCAATATAGATTAAAACTATTGTCTACTCCTACTCTAGTCATTCACAAGAAAAGGGGAGAAGGAAAACACAAAAAAGGAAAGATGATGATGCACTAAGACTTAATTGAGTCCTCTCCTTGCTCATAACAACACATGAAACCTATGGAATGTTTTGAACTTGCACAAATATCTATTTTTACATGATCCTAGAACATGTATGAAGGTAAGGTGTTTAACAAGGACTAAGAGGAAGTGAGATACCCACTCCAAGCTTTATAGTGTGCATGCACTCCAAGCTCTCAAAAATGAATCTAAAAGTTACATTGTTTATTTGACATCCTTTAATAAATATTATTAGTAATTAAAGAAATATTGTGAAAATATATCCATCCAACACCCTAATAAGATTGATAATGTGATAATCACCATCACTTGGAGACAAATTACTATCCAACTAATCACCAAGAAAGACTCATCCAATTTCTTTTTTGATGGTGGAGAGTCAATATGCTCGAACTCCTTTACTAAATGTTAATAAAAACTATTGAAACTAGATCTTTTGATGGTCATCTATTTTTTGAACCTTTAAATTGTTGTCTTTATTATTGATTTAAAATATATTTGATCTAAATTTAGAAATAGAAGCATGATTTTTTTCCCAATGAATGATTGTAGATGTCTTATACAAGAACAAGCATCCACATTCCAATGTTGTGAGTATATTGACACTCAAATTATCTATGCCATCATTTTTTTATATGTACTTTTCCCAAGAAGCCCACTACCATGTCCAAGAGCCACACACTAATCAAATGTCAACAATGTATGGTTGTAAAGAAGATGTGTGCTGCATTTCTATAACTCTTCTTAATTTTTTATTTATATAAAAAATCCTTTGATTTCTAAAACAATAGATGCTCATTAATAGAAGGTTTTTGTATATCAAAAACTAGTTGAACTAATAACCTATGTTTTCTAGTTCAATATAAAGCATAATGGGATTATTGAAAAGAATAAATCAAGTCTTGTATATATCACCACCTCAACTTCCTTTTACTATCCTTGAACCATCAAAAGAGGAATGGGTGTAAAAGGAAGTCATAACCACTACTTTTAATCATATTTAATTGTATCTATTATCTAGATCATTTAGTCTTTGCAAATATAGACCTTAATTTTACAATAATATCCACTAGGGAGATCAAACAACCCAATAGTGTTATGTGTAGATTAATTTCAAAGAGCTTCAAATGCATTCCATAGAGTTTCAAGTGCATGCACATCATCTCGTACAATAATTATTTGAGCCACTTTAGGTAATTATTTATGTCAACACCATATAGTTGTTGCTAGAGGTTACAAATAGTGCATGTTTCTCCTATAAAAGTATATTTAATTAACCACTTTTCATATACAATTGAAGTCTAGAGTAGTTAATAAAAAGTCTCATTTCTCATTTTTCTTTGCACTTGGCATGCAAATCTATAATTTGATGTTGAAAGAGATGTAGAAGGCTCAACATTTGATATTGTTAGAAATCTAAAAAAGATTGAATAACCAAGATCTTCTATGAGAGAGATAAGCTATAAAATTATAAATAAAATAACACAAATACAAACCCGAGATTCCAAGAGATGTGAAAATGTCAAGATGGCAAGATTGCATTAGGAGCTCAAAGCAAATCTACAGAACAATGACTACATGCATCAAGGTGCATGTATGTCAAAGTATGCAACAATACTAGAATGTGAGATTATATATGCAAATACAAGCTAGGTAGTGAGTTTATATAGAACAAGGAGATGATGGAGGTGGCACATCCAACTAATAGGAATTAACCACCAAAAGTGATATGGACCACCAAAAGTGGAAAGTGTTCCACCATTTAAGGAAAGGGACACCACATCACTTATCTCCTAGTTATTGAATGATAAAATCACTTTATTATCCTAAGAAAGCTTAGTTAAGTGTAGGAAAAACTTAGGACTAGAAGGGAAAATAAATTAACCCACTAGAAAAATAAAAACCTACACCAACACCCCCCTTTAAGTGCAACTTAAGAGGATGCAAAAGATGATGGGTCCCGAAAAATGAAGCCATGTTAGGTACCCATGTACATATAAAATTACCCCCAAAAAAGAAGCCCCATACTACAACAAGGAAGTACACCCCCTAATAATAGAGAGAGAAATGAAGTGAAAGAACAAAGAAGCCCCCCAAAAGATCCAATAATAGATGCTTGAAACTGGATGTAGAAGATGGTCCACGATCATCAAACAATGTTCCTCCCTTTAGGAAGAAACAAAACCAATGGAAAATGCAAGCTATCTCTAGGTGATCTCACAACACTAGTTTACAAGTCCATTGAGGAAGGAAAATTGCAAAAAATGTTCCCATGAAAAAAATGGTTTTTAGGGATTCACACGAACTAGGGTGTTCATATGGACCCAAAAAGGGGTTTGTATGGACCCTGGTTCGAGCGAACCCTATTTAATGATGGGACCCACTTTTTGACAATTTTTTAAAACAAAGACAAAGGAAAATTCAAAAAAAGGGGGGGTTAGCTCAAACCAGGGTCCACACGAACCCCCCTTCAAGCGAACCCCCAAGGTCCATACAAACCCCCGTTTTCCCCCCTTCTCCTCCTCTTCTACTAAATCTCTGCAAAAATTTTCCTTTTGAAGCTCAAGTTGAGGATGAAAATGGAGGAGACTTCACAAACCCAACTGGATGATGGTAGTCCTCGAAACGAGCTATCCATCGAATATAATTTTAATATGTTTTGGTTTTATTATATATATATTTTTAGTTTGATTAAACATAGGTTTTTCACTAAAAATCAAGCTCTCTATTCTACACGTGGAAAAATAGCAGATTATCAAAAGAAAATTGAAAAATATCAGTGCACTAGATATTGATGTCCTTGATCCAACAAAGAAGAAAGAATTTTGATACATACAAAAAAGGTTATGTTTTAGCTAGTAAATCATCTCTAAATTGTAACTGGTTTAACTTTGAAACTTAATTAAGAAAAAAATATTTGAAATGAAATGATATGAAACTAATTCCATGCACTAGATATCATAGTCATGAATCTAAATTCGAAAAAAATTGAATTTTATCCTTGATAGATAAAAAGTTATGTGTTAGCTAGCAACACCACTCTTTAAAATTGGTGTTTACTATTAAAAACTAGTTTTTAAAGGAGATGGAAAAAAAATGCAATCTGATTCCAAAAATTTTGAAAAAAATATATTTAGAATCTACAGACAAAATGTCACAAATCACTAGTTTGCATCATCTCCAAATTCCTCACGGTTTAGCTGCTATAGGTGCCCAAAAGTGAAGATTTAGTTAAAAAAATCCAGTTTAATGTCCAGTTTGGCCAAAAATTGTAAACCAGTATTGTGGGATCACCCCTCCCCAATCCTGAAAGGAATATGTAGTAAGAAAACTTAAGATGTATGGAGTCTTTGAACTTGGATCAAATGTTCCCATGTCAATGCTGAAGGCTCCCACAATCAAATCAGGTGTTCTAGGCCACATTGCCGAAAATATCTCCCACAATGTTCCTTTGAATATATCTCCTCCAAATGATGATCCAAAGTATCCACACTCATGTCAAACTGTGATGAATGTTCATGTAAAGAATGAACAAGAGGTTCAAAGTGTTCCCTCATAACAACTGAAGCATAACCAACTTCATCAAAGAGAAGATGAATACACCCAATAGTGTCTCCCATATCCACAATATGTATCTCCATAAACAAGTTTAAAATAATTGTCAAGAGATCATCCTGCAAAGTTGAATCAAGAAGACAATGAATATCCTATTGCAAAGAATCATTAGAAGCTTTCAAAGAAGAAACACTGAACTCTGAAGTAGAAATAGTAGATGCAAGGACCAAAGAGTTATCCTCAAAGAGAAGACGTATATCCTCAATAGTGTCATCTAGATTCGTAATGAGGGACTTTATAAAAAAACAAGAAATATGCGGTAGAAATTGGTCCCAATGGATTAAATCCAAAAGACATAAACGATCCTGCTACAATGAATCACTAAAGGCTCTCAAAGAAGATCCTTTGGAATCTAAATTTGCAACAAGTATTGGTGATGGGGTATCAATGAATTGACCATCCACACAAGATGTGTCCACATAATATGGGGCAATATAAGTCTCAATATTATCCAAAATAGCCTAGTTCTCCAAGGAAACATCACTTTCAGATGAAGATCCAATGTCTCTATACAACTGTTGAATGATGGTCCAAGCAGTGAAAGGGCACTCATTTTGCTCTACATGATGTAGAATATCCTTAGAAATATTGAGACATATTAGTCCATAGACCATGTCATTATTGTTAAACAAAGCATTCTTTTTATTATAGTCACTTGGCTCAGGAACAAGTCCAAGGAGATAGGGCAGTAAATCTTTCTCAAGGGAATGATTCTTTATCCCTTGTTTCCAGGACAAACAGTTCTCTAAAGTTAGCTTGGCAACATAATGATGGACATAATCTTTAATAAACATTCTTAACTCCCCCATAAATGAAACTTTATCTTAGTTCATGATTACAAATTGTTTGTATAATCCCCCCAAGATTGATACAAAAAAACCACTTTAAGTGAATGCAAAAAGAGACATCAAGAGACAACCCCCCTTTCCACTAGTCTCATAAATCACCCCTAAAGATAAATTCTGATACAAAATGAACCCAATACAAAATCTGGAAAAAGTATCCTTGTAGCTATTTAGTTCTCTTCAATACCTTTACAACGCCTATTTGTTTCCAAAAAATGGAGCTTTGGAGTGAAAGTTATGGCATGTTGAAGAAAAAACACAACAAATTCAACCTGCAATATCTGGCAAAAAATGAAAAAAAATTCAATACCTATATGGATGGAAAGTGCTCGTCTCTAGCTTTCCAACGATTTCTTGTTTTCCAAAAACAAACACTATGGTGAAAAAGTTATGAATTTTGTAAAAAATGGTTGAATTTATCCTATAGTGACAACCCCCTTGGAAAAATAAAAATTTGTATAAAATAGACAAATTTTATATGAGAATAGGGTTTTTGGGTCATCCAAGCGCAATGGCAAGGTCAGTTTGGGCCAAAAATACTCTTGCAAAAAGTTGTTCACCAAAAATGAGCTTCAAACCCTTGTTTGCTACTATGTCATGTGGTGGCCAAATTGAGTGAAACAAAAGCCAAATCTGACTTTCTCGAGCCTCTCGAACACAATGAGACAGTAAAAATTACTGCCACTATAGCTAGAATAGCTGCAATCACCATATCTCACCAAAAACACACATGCAAATATAGGATTAATTGATAGTCATAATTCCTTTATGATTCTCTAGATTGTATTGAAATGCAAGAGAAGAGCATACGGGAATTTACAAGATCATACAAAAACTCTAATCTCTTAATCAAGAATCCAAGTACTCAAAACTCTCAAAATCTAAGCTCTGATACCATGTTAGAAATCTAAAAAGATTGAATAACCAAGAACTTTTGTGAGAGAGATAAGTTATAGAATTGTAAATAAAATAACACAATTATAGACCTAAGATTCCAAGAGATGTGCAAATGTCAAGATGACAAGATTGCATTAGGAGCTTAGAACAAATCTACAAAATAATGACTGCATGCATCAAGGTGCATGTATGTCAAAGTATGCAACAATGCTAGAATGCAAGAGTATATATGCAAATACAAGCTAGGTAGTGAGTTTATATAGAACTAAGGAGATGGTGGAGGTGGCAAATCCAACCAATAGGAATTAACCACCAAAAGTGGATATGGACCACCAAAAGTGGAGATGGCCACCAAAAGTGGAAAGTGTTCCACCCTTTAAGGAAGGGGACACCACAACACTTATCTCCTAGTTATTAAATGATAAACTCACTTTATTATCCTAAGAAAGCTTGATTAAGTGTAAGAAAAACCTAGGACTAAGGGAAAATAAATTAACCCACTAGAAAAATAAAAACCTACACCAATAGATATCACCCTATATTCAATCTAGTTGAACATTTTACAAGCTTTCAATTGGGTTTTCATCATCATCTAGGTAAAATTTTGTACATATAATGAACACTCCATAACCCATTTGGATGTAATCAAACATGTTTTATCGTGACTTACATGAAGTAGGTTTTCATTGTCCTCACTTCAAAGGCATGTTTATCCATCCACGTAATATGTACATAGGTAAAATCCAAACCAAAAATAACACTTCTCCACCTTTACAAATTTAAGTCTAATGAAGCTAACATAGAAAGAACACTACAATAGTGGCCCATCCTTTTTTTGCTTTTAATAGGAAATATTGTGCTCATTAGTAGGTTATAAAATTTCTCTCAAACTTTTACAATTTTATTTTGTCACAAATGTAAGTTGGGCCACAATAGTAATAATGGATATTCTATAATTTTGAATGAGCACATTAAATTGTTAGTGGGTACTCAAACAAAGTATTTTTTAGAACATTATGTTATGTTTATTAAGATATTTTGGATCTATTTTTTTCTAGTGAGAAAATTCATATTTTTCAAGCATTAGAAAATTTACAAAACAATATCAAATTAAAATTGGTGGGAAATTTAGATATTTTTTATTTTCATAGAATCTAAAAAAGTTGTCAATAGTTTGTCCAAAAATCTCTAATTTACCTTCAAATGTTGATATTGTTTTGTTAGAATCATGTCTTGAATATGAGAGAATCATATTACACTATAAAAAAATGTAGAAGACAAAGATTTTTGAAAGAGAGAACAATAGTAGTTGAAAGATATATTTTGACTTCTAGAAGCTTAAATGTCTAGGTGCACAAAAATCATTTATTTACATTGTATTAGTTCAATAATTAGAAATCAAGGTGTCCATATTATATTTAATGAGAATATAATAATGTGTGATTTCAATGAGAATAGAACTTTTGATAGTTCTATCTACTCTTAATACAAATAAAAATAATGTAGATTAAGAATATTTTAACATTACATCATAAAATATTGTGCAACAATATTATTCAATTAGAAAAAAATCATTCAAAACTTTAGGGAGACATAAAGTAGTTGATTTTTTTTCAAACAGGACTATTAATGCATTACATATGAATTGCTACATATTCTAATAAGAGGGGAAAAAATAAATAATTTCTAAGCTAAGGTTATATATTGTGGAAGGGAAATATAATGACCCTTCAAAATATTTAAAGTTGTAAAATTAGTTAAGAGTGACATCTTACATATATGGGAATTAATTATGATAAATAGATGGAAGTAGGTTATTCAGATTGAAATTAAACATGTAGTAAATGAAATGAGAGGTAATTAGGGTTTGTGCATCTTGTGATATAAATTATACTTATTATGATACGAAAAAATACTATAGACTAAAACATGGAATTGGATTACCAATCAAAAGGTTGAGATTACTAAAACTTGAGAGTTTTATTGTTTAGATTAGAATGCTTCTAGTAATATTTCCTTTCTAGTGACATGATACCAAATGGTTAAAAGTGTTCATGGTCATGCTTGTTAAATAAAGTGTTAGAATTGAGAGTTAAACAAGAGGGAAACGTACAGAGTAGCACTTTTCATCTCTACTTTTCATCTTTTATAAAATAGAACATATCAAGCATTCTAAATTTTTAAAAAATAAAATTATTTTCTATTTGATTTAAAGGAAATTGAAGTGTTTTTCTTCACAATATTTTCCCTATATTTTCTTGAAAGAGTTTGCAATGTAATAATATTAAGAAATGCCCCTCATTCATGGGTAAATTAAAATAGCACTAGAAGAAATCAAAGATGTTACAACATAACAAATGCTCCTCAAACTATGTCGATCCCCCTCTTGAGGATTCTATGAAATAAAATTTGATGATGCCTCCCAATGGAAGTTAAGAAATGTTGAGGTAGGATATTTTTTGGGAAATACAAATGGTGAATTTATGTATGGGGGTCCCTCTTCCCAGTAAAAGAAATAATAACGAGGCTAAAGGTGAAGACTTAGTGTTAGATATGGCAATTATGGCTTCAAGAGGGAGAAAATATTATTGTGGAAGGTGATTCCATGTTAATGATTAATTTTGTGTTTAAATGTTCTTATCTCGATTGAAGGCCAAGGCATTATGTAGAAGAATCTTGAGTGTTGGTGTCTAAGTTTTCCAAAGTTAGCTTTCAACACTATGGACATAATTTACATGTTGTGGTAAATTTTACTTCATACTTCCTCCTTTACACAGTATGATTAATATTGGTATACCTTAGGATTTTTTACTTCATGCCTTTAATGTGTCTTTATTTCTTTGTTGTTGATTCATGCCGTTGTTCTAGCTTCATGCCTTTGTATTCTCACTTCATGCACTTATTTTCACTATGGAATATTTTTGTATGCACTTGCATGAGTGTTCTTGGCCAATATGGGTCACATTAACATCCTTTTCACATGTTAGGGGCAATATTATCGTGCATTGGTACTCTCCCCAATAGATGTGTTTATCATTCTTATCTTTCAAAAAAATTACATGTTCATTACTTTTATTGTCATTTCTATACATGGTTACATGATTACATGCATAGATTATATTTAATTTCTATGTACTACTTTCCTCTCTTCCTACAATTGCTTATATGCTATGGATACAACCAATTTTTAGGGGGCATATAATGTTAGTAACATTTTCATGTTTAGTTTTATAAATAGTTGTAGGTGGTTATAGAAACTCATTTTTAGTTCCATTAGAGAGTATATACATAGAAGATAAATCTACATGATCACATCCTTGTAGGGTCCATTACTGTACATGGACCCCCTTTCATATCCTTTGATTATTGAAAATTTACTTTACCTACATGTTTGTCAGTGTTGCATATTTTAGATGTATGATCATTCTAGGACTTGCATACAACTCAAAGTGGGGGGAAAATGTAATGGGGAGAGTGCCTTAATATATAGACATATAGAAAAATAATGTAAGTTTATGCAAAGTTGGGTATATTACCTTACACTATTGACCTACCCATTACATATATTCCTTACACACTTACCCTCGTTCTCATCCATGTGTTCACACATCCATATAGATTTCCATATCCACTAATTTATCACGCATATGTATGCACATATTTCATACACACACTACCTATTAAAATCTAAGCCCTTTTATGTCATAAGATAAGTATATAGTCAAACTCCTCTCACCCAAATTTTAAATTTTTATTTCAAAATTTGGCTAGTGCATGCCTTTATCCTTCTCACCTAGAGCTGGATAAATATAGAATTGTGTGATGCATTGCTATGTCCTTGAATTTAAATGTACTCAATGTATTCATTTAACACATCAATAACTAGTCAAGAGTGGTCTCTCATTCTAAAGAGAAAAATATTTAACATTTAGACTTGGTGCACTAAAAATAATCTAATTCTACATAAACATCCTAGAAGCATATGTAAATGGTTGAAGATTATTATGTTTAATCACTATACACATTTTTTGTGAGTTTACTTAGAAGAACATGTCCCCTTATAAAATATGGATAGCCTTGCTAGGGTATTTATAATTACTGCTAGCCTTTAGATATTCAAAAGAAGCAAAAGATAGTGGAGAATTAGGTAAAATTAAGAATAATAGTCTATAGATCTCATAGTACAAGTTCACGTGTATAAGACAAGTCCATATTCATGGAGTTGTCCCTAATTCCTAGACTTATCTTTACACAAAAGTCAACAAAATATTTTGATTTTGAAGCAAATATCAATATGTAATTCACATACAAGATCTTAAAATATATCTAATTCAAATATACATTAAATCTAATACACTCAACAATCATAAACCTAATATAACTATTTTTATTTTCATATTTAACAATTATTATAAATTATGATAATATTAATCCTTGTACTTATCAAATTAATGAATCCAAATCAAATATACTTATTAGCCAATAGACTTTATATATAATGTCTCATGTTAGATTATTAAATTTTATCACAATTTGTTAGAAATCAGCTTGTCAAGGGTGAAATGTTTTTTTATTATTAATCAATAGTTTTACTTTAATCAATACAATTAAGGGTTATTTTGATGTCAGAATGATATATCATATATTTGGTGTAAATAAAATGTTAACTTAAATTCCCATCCATAACCTTTTTACTTCTCCCATGCCTTATTCTATATCTCTTTGCCTTGTATCGACCACCAAATTCCACTGCCATTAAACTACATACAAAGAAAACTTTGAAGCACAAGAACTTGTGCATATTTTGAAAGACATAGAGGAAGACCATAATGTTGTAGAGAATGAGATGCGTGAGTCAATAGGGAATAGAAAAAGGTTGTGGACATTGTTCATGCCAAAGGTAATATCATTTCTACCAGCTTTGGCATGTGAATAGAGCATCACACATAAGTCCGATTTTTTTATTATTATTATTGTTTGGCATATGAGGATATTCGTAATTAGTCTGAAAATAATTTAGGATATTCATAATTAGTTTGAAAACAATTTGAAGATGGGTAGTTTGAATGAGCTATTTGAGGAAGCAAGACTTCACAAAACTTGTTTTTGATCAAGGTTCATAATAAAAGAACCTACATTGAAAAGAACTTGAAAATGTGTTAATGTTATATTCCTAAATCCCTTAATTGCTTGATCTTGTGAAGTCATTAAAATTTATTCATTTCATTCATTAATGCCTCAACTTGTTCACTGTGCATTTGTTTTAGGCAGCCCCACAAATGCACCAGGGCATCCAATGTTTGTCAGTTGTCTATTATGCGGGAAACATTTTTTACAGCCTGGCCCTTTGTCTGTTGCCTCCAGCACCCAACTCTACAAATCCAGAAAGTAAGTTTGCAAATTTAATTTTAAATGTTCCGAAGGTTCCGTTTCATTCATTTTCAACAATTTTAATATATATGTATAACATTAATATCTTTTTTTATTCAAGGGGTAAACGCTTTTGACCGGAGCTATGAACCGGGTACAACCATTCAACAATACCACCCCAACGGGGTTTGAACCTTGGTCGCAAGAACAACAATGCCACCTATAAACCATTACACCATGCCAATACCGACTATGTATAGCATTAATATCAATATAAATATAATTAATAAAATAATTCTTATAAAATAAAAATTGTTATATAATATCAATATATTATATAACAATTTTTATTTTATAAGAATCATTGTATTAATTATATTTTTAAAATAGATATTGTGTCTATATATATTGAATTATTTACGTCAAAGGCTCAACAAGACAAAGTTAAAAAGGTCAATCAAATGGTTGTTATTGTCATTCAGACCATTGAAATGCCTTCAGCCATTGATTGAAACTACTCGGAAAATGTGCAGAGCATGGCGCAGCTTAAAAAAAACTTTTAAATTTTATTTTTTTATATTGCTTTTTTTTTTATATTGATTTTAATTATATCATTAATAATTTTTTAAATTGATTTTATTTAGAGCATGCGAGGAACGCCATGCGTGTGGGGTCCACGGTGTACAAATATATGCGGCGCACGGTTACTTGATTGACCGGTTACTCTATCAAAGATTTAATTAGCGATATTTGCGCTGAGTGCACCACCATAAGATTATTGACACGTGGTTGCCACCGACTCCCAACCACAAAGTGTTGCACGGTCAAGATAGATGTTAATAAAATAGATATATAATTTTAATATTTTGTAAATTTAATTAATTTAATTCAAGATTATATTTTTTATATTTTTTTAATTTTTCAATTATTTTTGATCAATAAGATAAATATCAATTTCAATGTTACTAATTTTAAATATTATTCTATACATAATAAAAATATTTATATATAATATGTATTAAAAGAATTTTTAATTACAGAAATTTATATAACATACAAATATATGGCTTTCACTTTCTTATTTATCTTAATTCTATATTATTTGATAATGTATAGTCTTTTTGATGATGTTCATTATCACGAATTGATATAAAGATAATTAAAGTGTAAAGGATCAAGAGGTACGCTCGATGACAAAAATTAATGATGAGAACGTTGATGGATATGGTGTCCATGATTGGTGAGTACCTAACCAATTAATATTGTATCAAGACCTCGAAATGACCCTCCTTGTTCAATATTTTTTTATATATATTTATTTAATTTTGAGACTTCATCTTAGACTAACAAGTCAATAAATATTTTTTAAAGATTGATTACCAATTACTTTTGATATTATATCAAATTTTTATAGATTATTTACTATTACAATTCAATTTTTTTTTATAAAATATTATACTTCGCTATTAATCTAATATTACTTTCAAATTTATAAAATATTTTATATAAATTACAATTAATATAACCATTACCCCTCCATTTAATACAAACATTAATATACATTCTATTAAATTTATATTAGAGTAAACTTTTGGAAAATTTTACCACAAGATTATAGTCATACACTTTCTCTTAGGATCACAAGGGACCCAAGCCCATATGCTCTTGTCATAAAAATCAGGGTACCACAAATCACCCAAAAGATCCATGCAAAGCACTATACATATTTAATATTTTTTATTTAAAAAAAACGCAAAAGGAGTTTAAATTATTCAAAAGTCAAGATCCGATTTCCTTAGGGCTAAAAAGTGGAAAAAGACGTAAACATGATGAAACAAGTCTTTTTATGTACAAGTGGGACTCGAACTTAGCACCTGTTAAGCGAAACTAACCATTGTTTAGCAGCTAAATCATATGCCACCTGGAAATTTAAGCGCTTCTCGATTCGTCCTATGGTGGCCTGGAATTTGACGCATACCCCCGACTGTCATATGAAAATTTGTGACAGTTTGTTTATTTAAATGCCTGTAACTTTACGTTTTATGAAAAAAATTAACTGTCAAAAAATATTTAATTTATATATTTTTTTTATATAAAATCTTTTATATTAAAATATTATTGATTTTATTAATCATACATATTAAATATAATTTTTTTTTTATAAATTTCTATTTTTAATAACACAAGTAATTTAATTTTTTAAAATATTATGTATCATATAAATTAATTAAGTTTTTTTTATAGGAATCATACTTCTTAAAAATACCAAATAAACAATAAAAAATATGATAATTTGATACAAACCTTCATTATATAATTTGCATATATTTAAACACAAAAAAAAAACTTTTGGAAAGAAAGGAACTATTTTCTTTTATTATTTTTAAATTGAGATGCAAAAATTAATGATGCATTACATAGAAAATAAACAAAAATAAATGTTATCAAAGGTCAAGAACTCTTCTTGACTTTGTATTCTTCCATATTTGATATACTTTATTCCAATTTACATCATTTTCTTGAGGCCCATTTAAAGACACTCTCATTAATGCATCCAATGTATCCAAACCCAACTTTGACTTTCTAACATCTTTGATGATGTTTTGTTTTGAAAATCCTCTTTCACAATCAAGAGTACTTTAATTTGTTTTGTTGATTGATTCCTAAAATTGTAAAATTGCAATGAACAATTTAATTTAATATTTAACTAGAATAAGTTGACTATAAATTAATTTATTGATTTCATATGTGGAAATATCATAAAACACATTTAAATAGCAATTTCAAATCTATCAAAAAATAATTATATAAAATTAAAAATAGTTCAATCCCCAAATTGTTCTATCTAAAATCATATTTAAATATCAATTTCAAACCTATCTAAAATAATTATATAAAATTAAAAATAGTTTAATCCTTATTCAAGGCATTATCTAAAATTTCAACATGCTCACCAATAAAACACAACTATTGTATTATCTTGAAAAATATCAAAGCTGATGAATCGCCTGTAAAAAATAATTCTTTAAGGAAGCTGTTGTATTATCTTGAACAAAATCAAAGCTGGTGAATCGCTTGTAAAAAAAAATCTTTAAGGAATCTGTTATATTATCTTGAAAAAAATCAAAGCTGGTTAAAAAAAAATGCTTAATCCTTAAATGTTGTATTATGTTGAAAAAAATCAAAGCTGAGAATAATTATTTGTAAAAGGAAAATAAAATTTCAACATGCTCATTGCTCACCAATAAGTTTGATGCTATATTATATTGAAAAAATTCAAAGTTGGGAATCACTGCAAACAAAATACTGTTGAAAAAACAAGTTCCAATGCTATAAAATAAATGCTTTCAACAGTGAAAATTTGTGTTATGTGATTATTCATAAGGGTATCCTATATATATTAAAAAAAATGTAAAATTAGAAAATATTGATAATTAGAAATAAATCTAAAAATCTTAAATTTAATGTTAAAGTTTCTAAATTATATAGAAAATAAATCTTGTTAAAATATTCAAAAAGTTAAAAATCAATTATATTCTATTATGAAAAGATTTTGAATGAATATAATTTTTATAATAAATATTGTAAATCATAGATATTAATAAAAAGCAATGATAACTATTAGTAAAAATGTCAAAATCTTTAAAAAATTAGAAAAAACTATATTTAATCTTGAAAATATTCTATTTTCAATAGATTTTGAATTAATAAATATATTTATAATAGATTATATATATTAATATAAAGTGAAATTAGAAATAATTATTCCAAATCTAAACTAATTTATATTTTAACTATAAAAATTATTTTATTATTATAATATATATATATATATACAATAAATTTTTACGGTTTAATAATAATTTTAAGTGTCAATTTTACGGTTATATAAAAATATAGCAAGTCAAATGATACGGTCTAATAAATTTTTAGGTTGTAATATACGGTCCAAAATGCAAAAAACGGTCAAATAGACCATCAAATTCCGTGGCTTGGTCCTATGTTGTATCATTTTGATTTGGTTTTAATGTGTGTTAGTGTAGATTCCAAAATGTTAACTTTCGGTGGATTTGAGCGTGATAGTTTTTAAAAAAGGCATTAACTTTATTACTAATTTTGAATGGCTTTATGTGTTGGTTTTTATTTAGAAAAAGAATTTTTTTTGGTTTGTTTGTTTGTTTTTATATTTAATGAATAAGTGTCTTCATTATTATAATAATATTATATGTATTAAGAAAATGGGTGGAAGAAGTCATATTTTGAAGTCTATGTAGAGATAAAATCAAAAGTAAAATATAATAATAGGTCACAATGCGATAAGAGCTGAAGTAATAGTTGCAGGAGCAGGGGGAGGAGGAGGGTCAAGACCATTTGATTTACCCCATACATTTAGAATAGATTTGTATACACTCACATTGAAGTAAGAGCTAAAATAATTTTGTGATCCAATAATGCTAAAAAGTGATATTATTTTTTTTATCATCCTTTGTATCTTTCTTTAGGACCTATGTAGTTTGAGTACCCTTTGAAAATTTATAAAAGATTTATGATGATTTTTTGCGGTATCTTTATACTATTTTTCCTTTCTTTGCACACATATGAAATTTGTTGCCCACGAGAATCTTTTTGAGGGAAGAAGATGCACAATACCCTAATGCTTAAATATTATAGGTTTGATAACATGTGGATTTTCTAATCTTTTGGAATACACTTTTTTCTATTCCTAATAATAATAAATGATCTAGTTTTCACCACCTTACATTGTAAAAATATAGGCTGATTTTGTCTTTTCAAATACTTGTATTTTCTCTTTGTTATCTTTCCATTTTCCTCTTTCAAGCACTTTTACAAATCCTTTGATGCATCCTTACAATTATAAGATAGCTAATAATGCATCTTAATGGATGTATCCAAAGTAAAATTATTTGATTATGATAGGGATATATATGGATCTCTTGCAAGAGCAATAACTTCTTCCTTGTCTGCATATTTTATGCAATGATATAATATAGAATAAAGTGTTTGGTAGTTTTCTATCAAAGAATGACCAAATAAAAGACGAAACCAATTCAAAGTAGGAATAATATGACGAAAACTAGGAATCTCTTTTGAATTAATGCCTAAATTCACAATGATGCAACCCATAGTTTCAACTAGTAATTCACTTGAGATACACTTCAATGTGCATATCTTGTTACTAAAATAATGATTAAATAAAAACTCGCTATGTACTTATTAAACTAACAAGCAAGATCAATATGAACACCATTAATTATTTTTGAAGCTATGTGAGCTTCATACAAAGGACCATAATACCTATTATGTGGAATCTCATTACATGGAAATTTAATAACTACCATAATAGAAGGTGTAGCCATATTAAGACCTAATTAAGCAATACCATAAATTCATTCTCAAAATGATAAACTTGTAAATGAATATGATCTAAGCCATCAATATTCAATTGCACTTTATGTAAATAGTGTGTCACAAACAAATCTACATTATCAGATATATTATGCATTAGAAAATGATTGGTTTAGATTTTAAAAAAAAATGATTACGGAGATCAACAAATAATTGTCCCTAACATTTAATACATCCACACTTATCATATTATTATCAATTAGATCTTTTATTTTATGCCTCGAGATAACACAATACTATGTGTTATGACTAAATCTATGAAAATTGAAAAAATGATTTTTCCATCAAAACCTTTAGGTACAAATTGTGTAGTTGATTGTTGTATAGGACAAAGAAAAATCAAATTTGCAGCAAGTATAATTTGTCAAATAACATGTAAATAATTCTCAATTCAAATAAATTGTCTTTGATTATGAGGCTTTAAAGTCATAACATTAGAAACAAATGTAAGTTAATAATAAGATGAGCATTTTTCCTTTTTTCTTGTTTATCATATCTATTTTTAAACTATTTTTCTATTGCAAATTTGAGGGATAAGATGATTGAGAATTAGAATGAGAGGATCCATGTTCAAGTGAATTAACTTCAAGAAGTTTCAATTTAATGTCTTGCACTCACACAAAATCCATGAAAGAAACATAACTATTGAGGTACAATATCTCTTGAATATGAGGTAATAAGCCCTGAACAAATATTATTTATAATTCATCATCAAGAATCTAATAATACATCTTTATTAACAAGGATGTAAGTATAAAAATATAATGATGAATTTGATCATTTTATTCTTGCTTGTTGTCGATCGAAAATTTGAGATTAATTATAATAGAGGTAAAGAATTAACACAATAATCACAAAACTTCCATTCAAAACCTAAACACAATCTAAATGATCCAATGGAGTACAAATTGACACAAAGAACTCAATTAATAAATAATTATACTTACCTTCACCATGTCAACGTGATTTATCTCCATTGTTCTCCTTTGCTTTTCTTTTCTCTCAGATTATCGTATGCACAGTTTCTTATGCTTCAAGCTCAAGTGTGTGAATGAGATCAATATATGTAAAATGCCAAATTTTGTGGTTAGCCATCAATGAGATGTGAAGGCTGCTTTTATAGAAATGATTGATTTGAATCAACGATCCGAATTAGGAGGTGAATGATCAAGATCAAGGGTCAAGAATCCTTGAGAGGAATTGATTAGGGAGTTCATTGGTTGCAACTGGCTGTAGGATTTCAATTAACTATTTACATGAGAATTGATTGAAGAGTTAAGGGATTTGATTGATTAGTTAAGGGAATTGATTGATCCATTAATTGAGACTGAGTGGGACTGAACTAATTTGATTTGAGAGAAGTATAATTGATTATAAATGCATGAGATTTAATAATTAATCAAATGAATTAATTATTAAAGTAACGTACAAATGGAATTGGATGAATAAGTAACTTTATTTATTTTTAAAGAATAAATAATGTTGAGAGAATAAGGACAATTAAATAACTAAAGTAGTTATTAAATTTAATAAGTGGGAAAGTGAATGATTAAATAATTTAAGTAATTATTTAATTTAAGAAAGGTGTTGATGGATGATTAATTAAATAATATTGATTTATTTAATTAATTTACTAGAACAAAGATAGTTAAAAATGTAATTAAATAAATTGGATTTATTGTGGGCGATTGGGGGACAACCCTCTAAGATGGCAGAGGGACTTTGGTGGATTGAGCTGAGTGGCATACTCATAGGAGTATTTTTTGTTGAGGTGGACACTGGCGTGTCAAGTTGGTTTCATCATTCAAGGCAAGTAATTGTAATAATGGAGGTTCGTTCAAGCATGTTTTATAAGGATGGCTACATATACGATGTAGAGGTTGAAGGATGTAATCACTGGTGCAAGGACACCTTGCCTTGCATTGAAATAATTGCTCATTCGTGTGAAGTCTAAATTGCTGGCGTTGCAGGCTCTATTAATGTGTGGTGGTGATAGTTGTGCAACGTCATAGAGTTTCCTTCATGGTGATGCTAAGTGAATGGTGAGTAGGTTGGTGGCCATAGCTCGGCTTTTGGAGACACCTGTGGACAACAATGGAAAGGCATTCGAAGTTCATCATAGCTATTTCGATGGAGGGCTTGTTGTGGTTTGGTGCGGGTACCCCAATTTCTCTGTGTGCAAAGTCGAGGCAGGCCACGTTTCATGAGATCAAAGATCAAAGACTGAAGTGAATTTGTCTCAATATTGATCCTCTCACTATCGTGGTGGTTAAAATGTTTTTGGGTGTTGGCCATCTCAAGCACAAGGAGTATGGAGGGAAAATTTGCATGTTTCTTCACGGTTCTTGGCTTCTCTCCTTGACAGCCGAGTTCCAAAGTTGGAAGTGAAGGAGCTATTGGTGAGGGTGTTTAGGAAGGATTTGGTAGGTAGTGTGGGGGAGGTTTTGAAGGCGGCAATCCTTAGCATAGGGATCCCTCGACCAATGGTTTTGGAGCTTCTGCAAAAAATGGATGAGGCTATCAAGTTCTATCCCTTTCTCCTGGACTTGAGCGGAGCAGCTCTCATGCATCATCAAATGATCGTTGCAGTGGCGGTGGAATATTTGAAGAAGATGCTAGGGTTAATGGTGGTCGAAGGCTTCAACTAGGTTAAGGACTTCTAGTCCTTTGCAAATCTTAATGGTTTTCTATAAATTGGTAGGCTTTTAATTAGTTAGTTTTTGCTATGGTCTAGTGGTGGCAAGTTTAGGTCTATGGTTTTTTGGGTTTGGGCTATGGCACAACCAATTTTGTAAGCTATAATGCCATGAATGAATTCTCTGTGATGGTGGTTGGAAGTCTGGCAGTTTTTGGGGTTTGTACGGGTGAATGATATTCCTACATAGCAGACAGGTGTATATTTCCTTTTTAATTAATATAATCTAAAAATCTTACGTATCAAAAAAATAATAATAAATTGGATTTATTTAATTAATCAGGTTTGAATAAAGGTTAAGATATAATTAAATAAATAAGATTTATTCAATTAGTTAGGAAGATTAATGATAAAGTGAATTAGGACATAATTAAATAAATAAGATTTATTTAATTAGTCAAGAAGGGTGAATATAAATGAATTAATTAAATGTAAAGTCACTTAATTAATAGTAGAATATGTTATTTGATAATAATAAAATAATGAAGTATTATTTAATCATTAGGGAAAGATGTTGCCAATATGGGTGTGGTTTGGTGGTCAAATCACTTGGTTGTAGTGACGGCCACCAGGGTTCAAACCCTCACTGGGCCAAAGTGCTCGCAGGCCTTGTGCCTTCGCTAGGACAATGTGCTCGTGGGTTTGGTTGTTTCTTGTGGTTTCTTGTACTTGGTTCATAGCTTTGGTCAAAAGCGTTTACCCTTAATAATATGGGTGCACTGCACCTTTGTTAAAAAAAAATCATTAGGGAAAGATGAATATTAGTGTTAAAATGCTAGTTCGAAAGCTAGGACAATTTCGAGTATCTACATGTTGCCCCTCTTTGATACAATATTCTTTTATAGTGTTGTGTTAAAAAAAATTCAAAAAATCATGTTCAGGAGTTGCCCCAAAAGGCCCGGTGACGACGAGATAGCATGGTGCCCCTCAAAAAAAATTGATTTTTTTTGAAAAACTATAAAAAAAAAATGGGAAAAATCTTGACAAGCTAATTTGATAGTGTTAAGCACATTGGCAGCAAAAAAATTGATTTTAGGGCAATTTAGGTGCCTGTATTTACATTTGAAAATCAAGGTTGATGTGCCTAGTTATAAAAAAGGGGTCCACTTTGCCACCTAAGGTCTATAAATAGGCCCTAAGGGGTCAAAAATCTTCATTTGTCAATTTGAGTTTTAGGATTTTAAGTGGTTTGGAGTGTGATTCTTTAGTAGAGCAGCGAGGTTATGGTGCCAATTCGAGTGAGCTCGCATAGAGGATATCATGTGTGGGCCTTCAGGAAGCCCGAGGGATCGGGCATTGTGGTATGTAACCCTTTCTGGCTTTGAAACTTTATCATTTTTTGCTAGATTTTAGGGGTCAAAATGACCAAACAAATGTGGTGCATTTTTTGCACTGCATTTCTCATCGTGTTCGCCACATATGTTGACTTGTGCACCACATTTGTGTGGTGTGCTGCAATTATTTTCTAGAGCTACATTTGTTAAAGACTCACAAATGTAAATTGCATCGCTTATGTAGGAATTAGAGTCGCATGTGTAAATGTGCAACGCAACTATTTGACAGTGCGCCGCATGTGTAAAAATTGCTCACAATTGATTGTAAGCCCAATATGTAAGCCACATTTGTTAAAGGTGTAATGCATCTAACTGTTAACAAATTTGAGTCAATTTTTCGTAAATTTTTCAAAGTGTAAAAGGTCAAATACATTTGTTTAGCTGTCCTGATTGACATAATGTGCTTTTTGAGTGCAAGTGAGACTTCTTCCTATCTATACATGTAAGAATCGGCCCTCTTTGTATAGATTGTGAGATCACCTAGATGATAGAGAGAGGGACACTTTGCACACACTTGGCCTATACCATGTGATGTTCATTCCTAAGGTGCGAGCTAATAAAGGACTATTGACTACATTGGTCGAGAGATGGCACACAAAGATGAGTTCCTTTCATTTACCAACTAGGGAGGTCACAATAACACTAGAGGATGTATGGCGCATCTTGTGGCTCCCGATCCATGGTGAGAGGGTAGTGTATGATCCTAATTCTGGGCTATTGGCAATGTAGAGATATTTCAAGATAAAGGATCTTGGAGTTAAGGAGTATGAGATCCGTTGGGATACCTTGGTAGATCACTATGATCGATTGATCATTATTATCTGCAGTGTTATAATAGAGGTAGCTGTACCTGATAGATGAGGATATGGATTTCTAGTTGGATGGGACTAGATGATGGCTGGGATGATGGAGGAGGGCACAGTTTACGCTTGGGGCCCATGTATGCTAGCTATGTTATATTTCCAGATGCATGATGTTGTATATTGGGGTTCTTGTTTGATTGGTTATGGTATGACACTTTCGATGGTCTAGGTATGGGATCATATAGCCATGTTTAGACCAATGAAAGATAGAGACTTGCCACCTGGGTTACTTTCTGTATATATGTATGGTGGAGTAGTGACCCAAATGCATATGGATGATGTCAACTATTGGATACATGCTATTGATCTTCTTGATTCATTCACTTGGAGGCCCTACATACAATGTGTGGCCTAGGAGGAAAAAGTCGAGCACCTACCCTATTATTGACAGACTCGATATTTGATAAGGTGCACAGTGCAAATCCATCACATCATAGAGTGAAATCTATCAGAGAGAGTACTTAGATAGTTTGACGACAGACAGGGGGATGTAGCAGAGTTCATGAGATCAACTTGCGAGGTATCACAGTGGGAACCCATGATGATTATTCCCCAAGTGGCTATTCAGGAGTTCGATCAATTACAACCAATTCAATGAGGTGCCCTAGCAAAGGTAGCTAATGTAGGGACTATTCCTGATTATGATGCATGGTGGGTTTGGCATAGGCTAGTACCACTTATAGATCCAAATTTTCTAGCCCCTATTGAGAGGCTCAGGAGAGGTCCGTGAGGGAGATTATGAGGGAGTGGATTAGGTAGAGGTGATGGTGTCAGAAGAGGTGGAGGGCGAGGTGATGATGATGATGGAGAGGGTAGCAGAGGTAGAGATGGTGGTAGGGGTGGGGAAAGAGGGAGGGGTATAGGTCAAGTGCCACCTGGCATTCCTAGACGACTATCACCCATCCGGGAGGAGGGGGAGTATGAGGTTAGGGTGGAGGATACTCCTCGCTAGGAGGAGGTGCAGGGAGAGCAAGAGATGGATACAAATGTGGAGGCGCAGGGAGAGCGAGAGAGATGCAGATGTGGAGGTTGGGGAGGTTGCATGGGAGGTAGTGATGGATGAGGGTCTACATGATATTCTTGTCAGTGAAGTGATTAGAGATGTTATGGAGGAGGAGGCAAAGGAAAACACACAGGAGACCCAAATGGTAACCATGCAAGCATAACTCTAGGCCACACTAGCATAGGTACAAGGATTTCAAGGTCAGGTTGACTAGAGATCCCTCCATTTTATTGATACCACCAGTGGATCTAGCATAGATTTAGCCCTCACACTATATCGGGCTAGCAAAGAGGTGCAATACTATTGTGATTTATATGAGGGTGTAGTGCCAATAGCTAAGAGGGCATCGAACTTTATGCAAAGCCGAAGTTAGAGAAAATATCACTCATACCGGTCATAGAGCAATGGAGGAGTTTCAGGACCGAGGAGGTCACCCTATGATCAGCCACTCCTTCCACCACACAAGGATCCTATAGTACCATCTAGGTTGGGATAGAGGTGGGACATTCCTTCACTAGAGAAGTCACTAGCAAAGGATAGAGGCAATTATGTTGAACAAGACAACTAAGAGGGGGGTGAATCAGTTGTAGCAATCTTAACAATGAAAACCCTCAACAAAAAGTAGATTTACAAGAATTCACATAACCTTTACATTGCTAGTGATTAATCATTAAAATCAGAAACAAAAACTAGAAGCAGTAAAACCATATACACATGAACACCAAATTTACGTGGAAAACTCAATGAGGGAAAAACCACGATGAGGATTAGCTCACAATATAAAGAATTCCAAAATTGAATACAGAGGTTCACTGCCAGAAAGGCTCACTGCCAAGATAGGACACACTGTCCAATGAGGGATCACTGCCAAGGCTCACTACCATAGAATTACAAAGAAGATAGAAGAGAGTTGTTACACAGAGAAAACTATCTCAATGCAACAGAGATTTCACCACAATTTTCTCACACTTCTACAAACATGCTTGAAAGATAGAGTACACCTTCAACTAACTACCTCCAGGAACTCAACACTTGCAGTTCACACTAATTTGCTTGAACTCGCATCACACACACACATATCTCAAATCTATAGATCACACATCTCAACTCATACTTATATGTCTTCAACCTTGAAACCCTTCCAAGGTCGACCATACAAAATTTGTGTTTACAAATTCAAATTAGGTCGGTGCCAAAGCATTATTGCAGTGGAAGAGAATGAGGGTGACCCAAGCACATTCTTAATGAGGACCTAAATGAGTCTCGACACGCCTCAACACACTTCCATGAACTTCCCAAGTAGTGTTTAACACAAGGTTGGCTAACACCCGTGCAAACACATAAAACAATTAAGTGTGTGCATCCTTAACTCAGTCCAATATTTTTGGACAACAAACTTCACTTGAACACGATTTGGAGTAGGTAATGAACACTTTCAAATCCATTCGGAACCTTTGCAGTAAACTTCACTTGAAGAGTATGAATATTTTGTACATTTGAATAACCCTATCGGCCACTATAACACACTGTAGCTCAAAAAATCAACAACACCAAATCTCAAATCCTCTTGAACCAAGCAAGAGAGAAACCTTATCAACATATTCTTTGAACCACAAGTCCTAAAACCAAAATACGAAGAAATGTGGAGCAAATACATTTCTCCCAGATTGCAACCAAACACACCGAAATACATAGTTCACATATTGGTAAAAATATCTCGCATTGTACGACGATCCATAAATCCAAATTCTAGATATATCAACTACCAACAATCATGAACTATTCCTCAGATCTGCACAAGCATGGCATCAACCCAAAAGAAATGTGGAGCACATCCCGAAGCAAACACTGAATACCTGCATAACACTGTTTTCACTATCTGTCTAATTTTCTTAAAAGCACTTGAAAACCAAGTACCAAAGACATCATTGTAGAACATACTTCACTCTAACACACCTTCAGACATAGCAACATAAGGATAACTCCATGTACTCATAGCACTTCTTCAACATCACAACTATACATGCACACACTGCAAACCCTCTTTATTACAATTTTCTCAATATCCTCGACATATACAGCTAATAACTAGCTTCCATACATAGTTGAAATCAATAACAACTGAAACCAATTGACATAAATGACAACACCTTCATACTTGCAACAAGTTCTAGGTAACCATATTTTGTATATATGGGAATATCTATTTTTGATCAAGCCAATGAGCTCCATTTTTTATAGTCATTCGATTTTGTACTATGACACATTTTTTGGATATATATGAGATATATCATTTTGGCGGTGATTATATGATATGTTATGTTCTATATGCATGTTTCAATGTGATGGATGTGTATGGATTTAATGATGTTTATTCCTTTTTTGATGTATGGATATCTAATTTTTATGATCTATGATGGGATTTATTATGCTTAGATGATCTATATGCATGAGGACATTACGTTTATGACATGATGTTATGTGGAAGATGATTACTATCTATATTTTTGAATTTTTTATGTAGTGTTCATGACCTATATGCATGTGATGTATGATGTTCTAACATGATTATGGATGTAGGATGATTTTGCTAATGTATTTTGTTTTTGTGTGTCACGGAACACCACTGAGATGATTGCAGAGACTAAAAAAAGAAATATTAGTAAGAATAAATAATTAGAAAGGAGTGAAGAATCGTTAGATGGATTGTTCATCCAAATCAAGATTGATGTGATGATTGATAGTATTTGAGCTTTTAGTAGTGAATGTTTTATTGCCATAGAGCATTTTATTATGGGATAAGTAGATGTATGCACACCTAAGCATGAATTGTGAAGGTAGATTTTTTTTTCACTTGCCTAAAGATTATGATATATGGACAAGTGGATAATGTAAAAAAATTTGAGACAAACCTTGGTGACATTAGTATTTGTTTGTCAAAGATTCAAAAACATCAGACAAGGAGTGCTCTGATTTAGACTAGTATCAATAGAATCTTGTTGGAATATGTGAGGAAATAACCATAGAGCATGTTAATCTTGATGCAAGAAAGTGTTAGCTAACCTTTGAATTGCATAGGATGTTTTGATTATGCCAAATGGAACTCTGATCACACACAAAGAACTTAGTTGCCCCAATCATGTTACCAAGGCAAACGACAAACAAAAATCAATAGAAAGAAATAATATTATCCATCATCACTACTCTAATCACTTTTAGATATCATCGATTAGCCTAGGAAAATGACAAAAGATAAATCAAAATAAGATAAGACTTAACTAGAACAAACGAGTCCACAACTTTTTAGATCTTCTTATCCATTGATATGTGTTTATTCGAGAGATTATGTTTGTTTTAAGAAGTGAAACATTTCGTGTAAGATGTTTGGTTTGGTTTCGATAATGCAACAACCTAGGAGATAAATGATTTTTGATAAGATAGGTACTACTGATAGATACATAGCCAATTGATCAACTAGTTTGAAGGCTAGTTTGGTAGTTTTGTTGTTATTCCATGATTTGTTGAGCTTAGTTTTATGTAGGATGATTCGTTTGTTGTCTAACATGTTGATTCTTGACAAGGGATAGTTTTACTATGGAATTTTATTTGTGATAAAAAATTATAATGATGGACCCTAATGGACAGATCTAGGCCCTGGGGGCTCATCAATTATGGCCTTGCCTACGTGATACACGTAGAGGTAACATAGTTCAACTGTTTATTGTGGGATATGGATTGACAATTTGTTATGACAGACTCTAAAGGATAGACCTAGGCCTCATGGTCACATCAATGATGTCCTTGCCCACGTACATGCATAGATGCAACGTAGTTCAACTATTTGGATTGAAATTTGCTTATACTGGATGGCCAATGTTGTTTTTGACTTTTTCGATATTTTGTGATTGTTTTGGATTTTTCAAGGAATATGTGAATGTGTTGGCTTTTGTTGAATGTTTTGATGTTTTTTGTATTTTTTTGATTATGTCCTCGAATACTATGTCTAAGATCCTTTTGAAACCCTTAGATTAAGAATTACCCTTAGTCAAGTATAGGACCATTTATTATGAAAGGGATGAATATGATAAGTGATTGATGCTAAATGTTAGTCATTCTTAGGCCATGAGAAGGGGTGAGAAATCTTTTATTTTGAAGGAGCTTGTGCTTGGGTTATTATGGATGGAATTTGATAGAGTAGTGATAGATGGTAGAGCAATAACTGACTATACATGGCGCTTGTTTGCAAAGTATTCACCATGGTACTTATCCAAAGTGCCACTGAAATGGTTTTCACTAAAGGATGGATTATTTCTCTTCTTTTTTTTCTTTTTTTTGTGGGATCTCCAAAGATCATGTATAGTGCCTCTGAAGGTGCATGCTATTGATTGGATCAGGTAGAGGTTAACCTTTAGGGGTAGCCAGTTGATATGCATTGGATCCATATGCTACAGTAATGATATAAGGACCCAACCACTTAGGTTCAAACCTCCCTGGGGTTTCTCTTTCCTGCTAATTCTTAGGATTCTCTTTTAGGACTAGGTCACTAATGTAAAGTTGTCGAACTTTGAATCCTTTTTTGTAGTTGTGTCTAAGACAATTATAATATTCCTGCATATGGACTAATGTAGTTTTTCTTCTTTCATCTAATAGTTCTAGCTCAAATAACCTGGAAATCTAGTAATCTTCATCCTTAATGACCTGTTGCATAGAAACTCTCAATGATAGTAACTCGACCTCGATCGAAAGGATAGCTTTAGAACCAAAGACAAGGGAATAAGGTGTAGCACCCATGGGAGTACTAATACTCATATGATAAGCCCATAAGGTTGTATTTATTTGAATGTGCCAATCTCGACCAATGTCATTGACAATATTTTTAAGATCTTTATAATGGTTTTATTCAATGCCTCCACTTGACCATTACCCTAGGGATAATATAGAGTGGCAAAGTGATGTTGGATATGGTATTTTTTACATAATTCCCAAATGTCCTAGTTCTTGAAGGGATGCCCATTATCTATGACTATAGAAAAAGGTACACTATACCGATATATGATGTAGTTTAATATGAATTTTGAAATTTGTTTACTGGTGATGTATGTCATTGGGATGGCTTCAATCCATTTAGTAAAGTATTAAGCTACAGTAATCATGAATTTATGGCCATTCACAGATGTAGAGTGGATCTTTTCGACCAAGTCAAGTCCCCATTGAGAGAAGGGCCAAGGTGATATAACTGAATGAAGTCCCTATGCTGATGCATGTACTAGATTGCCATGGATTTAACATTGTCTGCATTTCTTCACAAAGTGGTAGGAGTCATGTTTTATTGTTGGCCAATAGTATTCTGTGTGCATTTCTTTGCTAGGGTAGGACCACTAGAGTGAGCTTTGCATATACTTTCATGTACTTCTTGTAATTCATTTTCGATTCTTTCATGTTAAGACATCTAAGAAGGGTACTATCTAAACTACAATGATATAGGGTATTGGTTAGCAGCTCGTCGAGTAAAGGTTTTTCTTTGGTTATTCGACAAGTTGTGAGGGAGGATTTGATCATGAAGGTAATTGTATATGTCTTTATACGAGGGGGATCGAGACCAACAATCTTGCACATGAGCTCAAATTCGAGGACATCAAATGTGGGGATTAAAAGTTGTTTCACCAAGAACTCACACTAATGCACATTATTTGGTATGTCCAAGAGGGATCCAATGGTAGCCATTGCATCATATGCCTTATTCTAAACCCTTGGAATCTATGTAAGAAAGATGATATCAAAGTACTCTTTAAGATTGTCAACCATTTTCTTGTATGACACCAATTTGTTGTCCTTTATCTCATACTTGTTGTTGACCTATCAAACCATTGACTATGAATCACCATAGACATGCTGACTTTTGATCTTCCATCTTATAGTTTCCCTTAGACCTGTTAGCAAAGATTTGTATTCAACAATTTTTTTGTGCATAGGAATGCAATCCTACAAGATATAGGGATTGTGTCCCCTTGTGGTGTGATAAAAACGACACCAACTCCTGAACCATGATGCATGTAGGATCCTTCAAAGTACAACTTCCATGTTGTAGATGTATCCAGTGTGAAGATTGCTTCATCAAGGAACTCTGATATGAGAGGTTGAAATACCTATGTAGGAGCATCCACTAACTAATCAGTGATGACCTGTCCCTTGATTGGTTTTCTTTCCACATATTCTATATCAAACTCACTAAGGAGCATTACCCATTTTACTAATCTACCTCTTAGTGTTGCTTTACTTAGTAAATTACTAATCTATCTGTAGATTCAACATGTGATGCCTTATATTTTGTGTTGAAAAGACAACAAAAAGACATGCCCCTTGATGGGAGTATAGTCAAGTTCATATCCCACAAGGGTACGACTGATATAATATATTGCTCTTTCTTTTCCATCTTTGTTATTTTGTGCCAAAAGAGCTCCTAGTGTAGATGATGTGGATGGTAAATACAAGATGAGTGGTTTCCCATCAATGGGCGGTATAAATACTGATGGTGGCAGTAGGTAGTCTTTAAGTTCTTGGAAATATTATTGACAAGAATCAGTCCATTTGAATGGAACATCCTTGAGAAGGAGATATTGAAACGTGTGGCACTTGTCTACCAACTATGTTATAAACTTATGGATTGATTGTAGTTTACCCTATAGACTTCTAAGTTGTGTTAGATTGGAAGGTAGTGACATGTCTATGATGGATTTCACCTTTGCAGGATCAACCTCTATGCCTTTGTGTGAAACTATGTATCCAAGGAGCTTCCTGGAAGTTACTCCAAAGACACTTTTTCAGGTTGAATCTAACCTTGTATTGTGCCAATCTACTAAAGATTTTGTCTAGCACTGCTAGGTGATTGTACCTTGTGAGATATTTTTCTAGTAGTTCAGCAACACAGTCTTCCATCAATGTGTGTGTCATATCATGAAATATTATAGTCATAGCCCTTTGATAGGTAGCTCTAGTATTTTTAAGGCTGAAGGGCATGGCATTCCAATAGTAGGTACCCCATGGACAAGTAAAGGATGTCTTATGTTGATCCTTAGGCACAATTTTGATTTGGTTGTAACTAGAGAATACATCCATTAGAGATAGCATCTCATATCCTACTATGAGATCTACATGATGAGACAAAAAATGTCTCATATATTAGCCAAATAAAAGCATGTATTTTGCTTAATTATGAAGTTTATCAAGACTAGGCATGATAAGGAAAGTAAGATATTTTTAGTTGGAGCAGTCAAGATTTCATCATATCCTGAAAATTACGATGTAGGTTCTTGAGATTATTGGATAAAAAATAGGAGACAAGAAGGTGAAAAAACCCATTAAATTTCACAAAAACCTAATTCATAGTTTGAAAGAAAACTTCACTAGTCCAATGCTCCGAAACTTTGCTTTCATGCTCCCGAATTTCCGGAGCTAAGAAGGATCTAAGTGAAGGATAAGTATGATAGCATTTATGAAGAGGTTGAGCAGTTTGGGTTTCTATGAGCAGTTAAGGGACAACAGTTGAAAACATCTAGGGGGCAGTTCCAAGCATTTAAGGCAGGTTTTTGAGTTGTGCAAACAAATGGAGCATATCTATGAGGTAGTTTTGGGTAGTTTGAACCTTTTTGCAAGCATCTAGGAGTTGTTTTACGAGCTTTAATGATACACAAGGGAAAAACATGACTTTTTTAGCATTCAAATGTCTTTTTGGAGCTTGTTTAGGGGCTACAAAATAGGCATATTTTTTTTGGACGACCAAAGAAGATTGACTCAACAAGATGAAGAAAAGACTTATCTTTTTCCCTCAATACATGTTTCTATCTTCTAGCAAGTTGTTGCACAACTATAAGGCTCATCTTTTAGAATTCTATAAATTGATTGTAATCAAGGAATCAAATGAGGAAGAGTTTTATAAAATAATAGAGTTCAGTTTTTAGCAGCAATAGTGTAGTTTTTTGTAGTTTTCATTTCATAAATTATTTTTCAGCAATTTTTCCATTCCTTGTTATTCACATTTTTAGATTTTTCCTTTGAATGCTTCTTAAGATAGATTTCATTCCAACATTTTCATTTACCAGCTCTTAGATTAGATTTGTTTCCAAAAATTTCTTTCATGCATTGCTTTTCAAATTTGTTTGTAGAAAAAGAATGTCATGCAAATGATTTATTTTCCATCTTTCATATTGACACAGACACCGCCTTGGATTGACATTTATAATTATATGATGAGGATTGCAGCAACCTTCATCACTACAGTCGTGTCTATGTTTGGTAAAGGAAAATCATCTTTCAAACAAGCCTTATTCAGATCCCTAAAGTTGGTGCAGATGCATATGCCCCTAGTCAGCTTGGTGATTGGTACCAGATTCAAAATCCATTATGCGTAGTCTATTGGTCTTATAAAACCAATATCCAATAGTTCCTTCAATTCAACTTTGACTAGTAAGGCTATCTGTGGATGCATTTTTCTCAACTTCTGCTTGAAAGTTTTTTGCATTAGGAAGAAGAGGTAATTGATGGAGAACTAGCTCAGGGTCTATCCTAGGCATGTCTGCATAGGACCATGTGAAGTTGATTTTCCTTTTAGTGAAAAATTCGATGAAATTTGGCTTCTCAGTATCTCTCAAGGATGTTGCCAAGTGTATGATCTTCAAATTCTCCAGTGTACTAATGTTGACCTCTTCTGACTTCTCCACCAACATTTGGTATTTCTCTTAACTCATGGGTAGTAGGTCCAACCTTCCATCCTTGGGTTCCTCGGAGAGGTTTCTACCTTCAAATACGTCCTTTATCTTATCATTTTCCATGTCTAAAGGTGTCTTTCAATTTTCACCTAAAGACTTGTTTTTCTTTGTTTTTTCTATTTTACGACTGGAAGGCGAGACCGACTCCCTGAAGTATGCAACAATGTTGAGGTTTATAGTGAAACCAACTTTGTGATCTCCACTAGGTATATCTTCTCTAAGTCCCATGAACTTAGCAATTGCTTCATCATTTTCGAAGATGTCCAAGCTTGATGGACCTTATTAGTCTGAATTGATTAATTGGGGATGAACTAAGGGCACGTTATCACCATTGTTAGTAAGATTAAGGTTGAAGTAGAAAGGGTAAATATTGGGGAATCCTCAGGGTCCCAAAAGGTATCGATATAGGCTTGGCCTTTAGCAGTTTGATCGGTAGGGGATTTGGGTTCAATACTATTCCTAGAAGTCTTGACAACTTTAAAAGCATTAGCGGCTTTCTTCAAAGACACCTTAGTACAAGGAGCATTCATTTTTAGTGGTCGATACCCCATCCCTTTGTTTCTCGACCATTTACTCATTAGTATAGGTTCAGTCATCCCTTGTTTCTACACTCCAAGGCCATTGTGATCATCGTAGCCCTTTTGTTTCATGATGTTGAAGCCTTTTCCATACTTTTCAATAGACAATTTAGTATGTATCTCATCCTCTTCATCTCTCTAAATCCATT
Source organism: Sequoia sempervirens (assembly GCA_007258455.2). NCBI lineage: Eukaryota > Viridiplantae > Streptophyta > Pinopsida > Cupressales > Cupressaceae > Sequoia > Sequoia sempervirens. Next base: position 14,064 of record VDFB02345743.1, on the reverse strand, counting down.
TCAAGAGGTCTTCATTGATACATTCTTTCCCTAGCTCACCCCAGTTGCTAAAGGTTGTAGGCGGGTGATATTGAATTATTACTTTGGGATCCTTCTTGATGTGATGTGATTTACTATAGTGTTTAGGTGCACCCGATAACTTTCCCACATAGAACAAGCTTTCAATGTTGTACTCTCCACATCCATTGTCCTAAACCCATACCTTTCTTTTAGGGAATTGTTACCTATTTTTGCTACTAGCCCAAACAAGTAGCGTTGTTTATATTTTACAAGTAGAAAGAAGGTACATTTTAACTTTTCTATGTCACATTCATGTGCATAAAGAAATATTAGAAGACTACAATATTGTATTGCCTCATGCAGATGCATATAACATAGGAAAAAGTGCATAATCTTTCCAAAAATGTAGTCTTTATTGATAATGATAAGTGTATAGTGTCCCTCACAAGATGAGGGACTGACTAGTTTAATGCATATAAAGAAAAAACTATACATTTACAGATAAAGAAAGAATGCACACAAAGAGAAAGGGGACCCGTCATTGCCTGAATGATGAATCCTAGTCGAGTTGCCCTACATCAGCTTCAGTCCTCCTACCCATCTAGCCTCCATTAGCTATTTGCCCCTATTGCTCCAAGGTTCCCTACATCTGTAAGAAGAGTGTTGTTAGAGAAATGAAGGATCACCAGTCAAAATATGTGCAAACATCCATAAACATATAATATGATCTTCATAAACATTAAAATACCTAGCATATTATAGATGTCCAAGAAAACAAGAGTTATAAAAAACATCTATCATATGCTCTATTTATCTAACATGTTTGCTCCTTGTACAGATATAGGACAGATCTTTGTTACTATTTTGTTTCATCTAGTTACAACATGTGGAGTAAAATGTGGCTCCCACGAGGGTTGAGCCCAACATGTTGCCCTCTTGTGTTTTAGGAGGGATAGGAAATTGAGCAACTTGATCAGATTAATGATAAACCTATTCTTGATGCATTAAATCAATATGGAATCATACCAATTGATCAAATTTCATTATTAGATTCAAAAGATGCAACAAAATTGTGTGAATTATCAAGAAAAATTACTCTTCATCTTCTCACAATGAACCAAATAGTAGGTTACCATCATGTTGATCAAAGGGGCAGTCATTTCTTCTTGGAAATCTTACTTTGTTGGATATATCTTTTAATCTTCTAAAGTGGATCCAAAGTCCAGTTAAATAGTGATATGAATTGTATTTCATTGTCATCATTTTCAAGGGGAAACAAGAACAAGTACAACAATCATTCAAAGATGAAAATAGTTTGTCTCTTCCCAAGAAACAGATGATTTCTGTGATAATGGTGAAAATACACAACGAAATTGGCACATGGAACCCAATAAACCAATGTTGGTACAACAGAAATCAGATGGTGTAGAATTTGATGTCTTTGACAGGAGAGATATGAAGACTAAAGCACAGATGAATCAAGTTCAATTATGGATAATCACATAGTATAGGAGCTACCGAATAATATCAGGAGCTGTCATGAGCTAAGTGGAGCATGTACAAAGGTGTTCAAGAGCATGTATGATAGCCCAAGAAAGTATAAAGGTCACATATTGAATGAAATTCATTCTCAAAATAATGATGATAGTGGCAGTGATAGAGCTATAAGGGTTCAATCTGGATTGCCATTGTACTATGAGAAGCAGTGCACAAATGAGAAAGAAGTCATGAGAAAAGAAATTTGTATACATAGTAGTCATGAGGCTTATTGAGCTAAAGTTTCAAGATAAAAAGATTGTAATCATCATGCATAAACCTTGAGTAGCAAAGTCTATTACAAAGAGAATTGTCAAAACAGGGACAAAGAATCAATGAACAATCATCTATGACAAAGATATTACAAGAATGGCAAAATGATCAGCCATAACATAAAGAGTTACCATGAATATTGAGGAACATGAGAGATTGTCATTGAAAAGACAGTATAGTGCATTCTAAGGAGTAGCCTCAAACCACGAAGAAGGTTTAGTAGAGACAAGTCATTAAGATGCAAGTAACAATGGCATATGACAGTCCAAAGTAAAGGGCATCATAATAACAGTCATAAATATTTTCATCTTTATAGTAGCTTAACACTATCATTATTCTCACATTCATAAAAGGACAATGGAGGATGCATGACAATCTAGACATTCCATATGATGATTTACATGTCAAAGGTGCTAACAATGATGTTTCTCCAATCTATTCTTTATGCAACTTAACACAATTTTTGAGGTGCTTCGTGTCTTTGTATACTATTGCTAGTTGTTTTCTTGATAGTTAATTGGAGAAAAAATGCAAGAACAAAGGTAACGATTGAAGGATAGTTATAAAATTCCCTTAAAGGGTTGTCATATAGTCATGTAATGTGAAATTCAATGAAGGTAGCCAAAAGAAGTCTAAAAATTATATGCAAGACCAAAAGACAAGATGTTTTTGTGCTATGCATCATGTTCACTAAAGGGGTACAACAGTAAGAGGAATTCAAGAGAACAAAGAGCATTCATGATTGCTTTCTTTCATTCAAATTGAACAGCCCCAAGCATCATAACAATCACAATAATTGAACATGAGGGGCAGTCATGTAGATTAAATGCTTACACAATATTCATCACTTGCAAAGACAATATTCTCCTTACTTTCTAGAAGTGCAAAATCAAAATCATACTACAAATATGATGCAAATTGGTAATGCATTTCATCTAAAGTTTCATAAAAGTAATGCATAAAGTCCCTTATGGAAGCAATCAACAAAACTAAATAGTGGGCAATCACAAGGCACATTGAAGTGGAAAGACATTATGCTTTTACAAGGATCAAATAGTGAGAAATGCTCATTCGGGAATTGCAAGTAAAGGTACTGAACATGTATTTTGTTTTGTATCTAAGATGAGTATCATTCTTTTCATATGTTTGCATTTCAAATTGTCAAGTAAGTTGTTTCCTTTTCAATAAGTGAGAACACTTCTTTTGAAGATAAAATAAGCATGTCAAGAGAGAATGGAGCAACCATCTACATTAAAGAATAGTCATGCAAAATGAGAGCCAACCATCCTAATGATTTTCAAAATAATGTGAAGATCTTAGCCATAGAGTATGAACATGATTATGATTGGAAAGACTATAAAATCACAGTATCATGAAGGTGGCAGCAATTGCAAGTAACTTGGTTTCCATGAAAAGCATAGTAAACAAAAGGAGTAGTGAGCTACAGATTTGTAATTAATAAGGTAGTGCAAATATACATGTAGCATATCATTAAAGCAATCATATTATAATTGACATGCTTCTGCAACAAAGTGATGATAACATGTGAATAAAAACAGACAATTCTTTGAGGAACAATGACATATTCAGTAAGTAAAATGAGCTCCAATGGCATTAAAGTTTTTTCCAGAGTTACCCAAGTTCATTGCCTACCATTATTGCATGTATGGTGGACATTATGATGTTTTGTCTGTCTTGACTATCATAAAATCAATACCTTTAAGTGTTTTTGAAATAGGAGAGAGACATAAAAATAGTGAAGCTTGTCATGGCAAGTATATGCATCACTCAGAACTGGTTTTGAAACCCTCAGCAAATATGTATGGTCATGGCCTGTTCAAAGAAGAATAAATGCAGAGCTAGGGATATGAGGCAACTCCAAAGAAGTTACAATAGAAACACAAGTTGGAGCCCTTTATCATTTGCAAAAAAAAAGGGCCAAAAATTCATGGCCATGAGAAATACTAAGAGAATGTGGAGGCCAAGTGTTAAGTGAAAATAGTCTCTTTGGGCATTTTCTAGCTGGTGAAAATATAGAGCCATCAAGCAAGGAATGAAAAAGACCCAGTTTGTGTCTTCATGGTCGTGGCCTAAAGAAGGGTTTCTCTTCATGAAAGATCAAAACCCACTTGGGGTATCACAAGTGCAGAATAGTAGAGGATTTTTTGAGCTCATGAAAGCAAGGAGAGCACTTAGAAATGAAGAAACAAACAAGGTATGGCCACGGCCATATGGAAGAGCTCACATTGTTTTGTTTCCAGACAAAAGTCAAACATTTTCTTTTAGATCATGCTTGAATCAAGCTTATGCACAAAAATGAGAGCATGAAACTTATCCAACTTTGGTGTGTGGAGAAAATCATTTGAAGCCCATGTGCTATGTCCTTCAAAAGATCAAATCAAACTCTCCATGGCGGCTCGAAGTGAAGAAGAATTCAACAGAGATACAAAGCATGAAAATCAAGTCAAATAAATTATAGAGGTCGCGACCAAGAAGCCTCGAAACCCTTCAAAAATGGAATCAAAGTGCTATAGAATACTCAAGAAACAACTTACCATCCAGTTGCAGGAGAATTTTGACCCCAAGCATGGAGGAATCAATTGAAAAATGCAGAGGAGAATGCTCAAACCCTAGTTCCCCATGGCAACCAAATACCAAACTCTTTTCTTCCAAAGTTGCCAAGTGAAAATGATGAGAAAAATTAGGGATAGGGGTCGGTTTTGACCTTAGGGTTTCCAAGTTCCCTAATTCGAATGTGTTTTTATTGCATTCTTTTAAAATCAAATGCCTTGGTTAATACCCTTCATGCTATTAAATATTTTCCACATTTTGCATACCTAGGCAATATCAATGCCTTAGTGATTTTTATGACTTTATCATATGTGCCTTAGATGTCTCTTATGATTTTTGATAAAATCATGTGATTATGTGATTTTAGTTTTTCTTCTGATTTTGAAGAAATCATATAATTATTGGCTCCCCATGTATTTTGCTAACTTAGGCTTTATGCCTTCGTCATTTTCTGGTTTTTGAAGGAAATCAAGTGTAAGTCAATTGTTGTTATTTTGCATTTATTTTGAAATGTAAAACATTTTGATTAAGTGATGTTATTACAAGTCACTTAGTCAAAGTGTTATTTTAAATGTAGAATGAGGTCTTATTCTTTTGCAAACACACAAAGAGCATGAGTCAAAGCATCTTGGAGACATAATGATGATGGACCAACATGGGGAAGGTATGTGAGTTTTATCTTTAACTATTTTGGAGGGAATGGTGACCATTTAGAGGCAGTTTTGTCATGATTTTAGTGTGACTTGGGTCTTGGCTTGACTTTTCTTCATTTGGATGGCATTTTGGAGGAGTTTTAGAAGGTTCTTTTTTGGCCTTTCTGCTACATCCAACCAAGAGTTTCTAGAAAGACATGTGTGGGAAAGTTGTTCCAAAATTTGCATAAGTAACTTCAAACAGAGTTTTTAAAGTTAGTTCTTTCTTTCCAACAATGTGGTAGCTTATTTCTGGAGTTATCTTTTCAGCAAGAGCATATTGTAACTCTTTTGACAAATTTGTATACCAGTGAGTACCTTGGATATCAATGATATTGAGTATTTTTCCTTCTCATTTCATGCTTTATTGTGTGCATCTAGTGGTTGATCAAATTACTTACATGAAATTTAGCTTTTCCTTGTAATTTTATATCATGTTAAGCACCTTTTTGCAGAAAAGTATGTTGTTGCATGTTATAAGTTGTGTTATGAATGCAAATTCTGTTAGTTGTGAAATTTATTTCCTTCTATGAGTTTAGCTTTAAAACCTTCTTATAAAACACTTATGCAAGAATGCATACAAAATGAGTTGTGTAAGCTAGGATTTGTCATTGTTTGAACTATGTACAAGTTGTTTGTAAATCTTAGTTAGTACTTGGTGCATCACCTTTTAAAGGTTTTCAGTTAGTTTTATTTTTAAGTTTCCTTCTTACTCTTTCCTTAGGAAATCATTAGTTTAGCAGTAGTTTAGGTGACACCAATTAGGAGCCAACCTTATCTAGAGGTCCATCCAAGTTTAGGTGACCCACAGCCTAGGAGTGTTCCCATGTTTCTCCAAAATTTCTAAGTTCTATAACTCAGTAGGGGTGCAAATTTGAAGAGTTAACAAGAATATCTTAGGTAAAGCTGAAGCTTTCAATAAAGAAGCAAGGTCAATATAGTGTGATGAGGAGGTGGAAGGTGAGCCTTCCCTATGACTAGGTACTTCATGCTCATGGGTACCCCTCGAGTTTTTGTAGTATTGGAATGGGTTGAGATGACCAAAAATAGTAATATTTGTGTCATTATATGGAAACTTCAAACATTGGTGATAGGTTGATGGAACAACCTTCATGGCATGAATCCATGGGCTTCCAAGTAGAAGGTTATAAGGCAATTCCAGGTCTAAAACCTGAAACACTGCATCCTATACAAAAGGACCTACTCTAATTGGGAGAATGATAATTCCCTTGGAAGAACATTTTGTATCGCCATATCCTCATATCACAATTCTTTTCGACTTGTCTATACAGGCCTTTGAAAATCCCATGGTAGTAACTAGTTTCAACATATAGATGTTCATCCCAACTCCACCATCTATCAAAACTCATCTAATTTTATGTTTTTTGATATACACTTCAAGATGTAAAGTTTCATTGTGATTAGGCTTCTATGAAATTCAATCACACTCTATTAATTTTACGTGATGGGTGGTAGCTAAGAACTACCATGGCATGAAACTGATTTACGTTTAGATTGGTTGGAATGGAAGAATCCTATAATGCTTTATCTAGAATTTCCTTATGCTCAAGAGAGGTGTGTAGCAACTCGAGAATTGACATCTAATCAAGGGTTTTCCCTAGATGATCGAGTAAGTTATACTCATATGTCGGTTGTAACTTAGAAGGGGCTCCTTGTAGAGTCACCTTCAATCGTCGGGTAGTAACCACACATTTAGGATTTTTATTCTTTATTATGATGGTGGATATGTTGTGATCAGATGATTGGATATTATTTACCATGTACTCATAAGCAACACTGGTATAATTGGTCTGGTCTTTACCACCTGTTCCAAAACTAAAGGCTTTTCCCGACCCATGATTCTATAAAGGATCCTTAAAGTTTGTGTGATCTGAGTTTGAGGATCATGGTTGGTTGTTGAATTAGATGTCTCCCTACTCTATGTGATCCTAGATGATGTTTTTTAGTTTAAAGAAAACATATGTTTCGTGTCCTTTTTTTTGCGGTACTCACATAAGTCATTGTCATTCCACTAGGATGGTTTAAATGGTCTTGGTTCATAATGTCTAATTTCAGGTAATTGAATGACATTGTTTTGTAGCAGTTTCTTCAAAACTAACTCAATTAGTTCCCCTAAGGGCATGTATTTCCATCTTGGTTGGGTATCCCTTGGAGGACCATGTGGTGTTGTGTTCTAAACCATATTGGTGATTTTCTCCTATTTTTGTGGAGGGCTATTATTTTTTGTCGTTGTGGGTCCTTTCAGATTGATCACAGGATGTACTTTGTTAATGACCTTAGCGTTTACAATGCCATCATTTGTCACATTTTTATTTTGTGATAAAAAAATATTCTTGTCATTGGAATTGTGAGAATAATTACTATTCTCCTTAAAGATTTTAACAAGCCCTTTTACAATGAGGGATTTCCAATGGAGAGTCCTTATTTGATGACCTTCTTGAATGTATTCAAACCATAGATTTGTAGGCGAAACATCAGCTCCTTGTTGAGGTTCTCCACAAATGTTTGTACCAGTTGTTTTTCTGGTATATGACATGCACAATTACTAGCCAAGCTTCTCCATCTTTGCAAGAATTACGTGAATTCCTCACCATCCTTTTGTTTTTCGACAAATAGGTTGATAATGTTAATGTTGTTTGATATGTTATAGGATAAGTGTGATATGAACTTATCCATTAATTTTCTCCATGTTCATATGCCTAAAGGTAAATATGCAAATCATTCAAGTGCTTGGCCTCCCAGACTCCATGGAAAAAGTCTCATAAGCTAGGTGTGTTTGAAAGCCACATCCAAGGAGGTTGTATGAAACTATCGTATTTGTTCAACGAGGTCTCCCTTTACTTTATACTTTTAAAACTTAGGAATGATGAAATTTGTGGGAAAGGGGGCATATAAATGCTCCTGTCGAAAGGGTAAGGACATAAGTGTTCCGCCACATAGTTTTTCTTATTTCTAGTTACCTACATGTTAGACATCTATTTTTACAAAATTTGTAATTGATGAGCTATCAGATCCATAGGCGATGGTGTCGTTGGAGTTGTATTTGGTTGGATATACTATGTGGAACCCTGCGAGGGGTTCTCGAATGGATTGGTGTTATACTATGGAGTGGAAGTGTATCCATGCATATTTTGACTTGTTGTACCGAAATGGTGTTGTTGCATGGGTGGGATGTGTTGTTGAAATTGTGATGTGAATGTGGGATTTGGATTGAATTGTGGTGGTGGTTGATTAAAGCCAGATGTGAATGTCAAACTAGGATTAGTCGGTTGTTGTTGTGGGGGTTGAGTGTTTTGAATTGATCTGAAAAAGGATCTAGTCCTTGTCCAAGGTACGTATATGTTCTACAAAGTGGACATTATGTTCACTTGTGGTCCTAAAAATGAAGGGTTGGTCCTTTGTATTTTATTGGGTGAGTTTTGTTGTGTGGAATTTTGAGCTACAGTTGTAGTATTTGGTTGTGGTGCTACAATCTAAGAAGTGGAAGCAAACATATTTGTTGTCTTTTTTCCCAAATGTTGGTGTCGGTGGGATGTTAACAGTTTTCGTAAAGTGTGATGTTTGACTAGGTGGTAAACCTATGTGCAACTGTTGTGATGATGTGGTAGGTGTTGGTGGTGGTCAATTAATGACACCTTGTCCTTGTGACATGGTGCTTGGAGCTTCCCCTATGATCATAGATATGTCGAAGTTAGCTAGAAGCCCAACTCCGCTTTGTGCAAGTTAGAAGAAATATTTATTAGAGTTTGTTATACTAATTCATCTATGATTTGTAGGATCCTAGGATCTTGCAACACATTTTCTATTTCTTTGGGTGTTAGCCCTTGTTCTACCTCACATAAGGTATAGTTTTCAAAGGGAGGTAGACTTTAAGACTGTGAATTTACTTGATCACTAGAGGTTGCCCCAAAGTACATGTCATTTCTAGGGTTGTACATATGATTAGATGTGGAATCCATCTCTTTATGTTTTCCTTGGGGACGTGTGACAACCATAAAAATATTTTGTTATGATTTTTGGTTTTTTGGATATTTGATTTTTTTTGGTATTTCTAATGTTTTTAGGGTGAATGCAAAACTATTATGAAGCTACTCTACATTTTTGGGGTTTTTTGATGAGATTTTGTGAATGCAAAAGACCTCAAATATTCTGACTTGTGATCCTAAAAGGAGATTACTTGAAAAAATATTAGATGGACTAACGTACAACCAAATGAAAATCTAAACCTCAAATGATGATGGTGTTTTGATAAAAAAGTTAAACTTTCAACTAGACTTGTGAGTTGAAATCCTACTTTTATTGATCCAGGATAAGTTTTTATAAAAATGAGGTTTGAAGATTTTCAGGAGATGACACTAGACATACCACTAAATTTGCTTTGGTTTTATGATTTTAAGATGTTAAGACAAGATTTGTAGGACTTTGATATGACACTAAGGATGTGATGTTTAAAGCTAAGAAAAGTGGAAAGTATGCTAAAAATGCAAGATAAATAAAATGACTCTATTTAGACATAGATTACTAATTTTATCAAATGTAGGTTTCTATCTCTACAAAAAATTTACCACAGATGCAGTGTAGAATAAGACAAATGTGTCGCAAGAAGAGATAGATGCATTGATAATATTTACCAATGTACGTTTCTAACTTCTACTAGATTTCTCACCATAGATGCGGTGTAGAATATAATAAATGTGTTGCAAACAAAGAGATGTGGCTTTCTGAAAAACAAATGCGTCACTGAAGCAAACATATGTGTCGTATTGTTTATGTGTTATAGATATATAATTACATTGCATAGGCTAACAGTTGTGGTGCATTAGTTTTTCTCAAAAAAATAGCTCTCTAAGGGACCCTATGACTTTGATTGTTTTCAGTTTTTTTATTTGATTTATTTGTGAAACACAAAAAATAATGTATACAAGTTCTAGTTATGACTCTTGAAAAATGGGTGACGAAGATAAGGCCCTAAGGCCAATTGGTATTACTGGTAATAATGGACCAAAAATCATGTAGAATAAAGTCACAACTTAATTATTCAAGTAAGGTTTGTAAACTTATAATAGGCCCACCTCCCATTAAAGGGGTAAATACTTAAAAATATTGGATAGTTGAAAAAGTAGGATGATTATTCAATACCCTTTCTATATGAGAGCAGATAGTAGACGCTTGGTGACACAAGATTATCAAACAGCATCATGGGCACACCTTCTTTCTCTTCCTAAGAGGCTATTGCTAACAACCCAAAACGACTTTATCTCAGCTCAAGAGAGTACATGGTGAGTAGCTTCACACATTGATCCTATCATGTTGCACCACTTATAAGCTATGGCCAATTAGGACTTTAGGCTTCTACTATAATGGTTTATAGTAGAGGAACCCCTAAGAACACCATGACATACACCAGCGCAAGACCGAAGTCTCAAACCCCATGTCTGGAATCATCGAGGATCACTAAGGTATGCCCTGCATGGCACAAGTGGATAGAGTTCAAATTCCATTTATTACCCCTTTATAGAGCCTATTGGAGATACATGCTTGAGGTCAAACCCTGGGGTGCATTCCTAGGTAGGCCTCCTACTAAAAATAAAAAGGGAAAGCTTTAAGTGTTGTTATTTCTCATCACCCAAGATTTGCACATAGCATAAGGGGAGAGGATACGTAGACAACACACTTTCAGTGACAAGACTGACTCACATGTGTACAAGTGCACAAGACATAGTATATAGTTGTTCTTTTTAGGGTACACCAATGTAAATGTTCAAGTTGTGGTAAATTTTAATGCACCAAAAATGAAATGTTTCATGTTCATTTAGAATTTGAAAATGCAATTTGTCTTGTTCATTTTTAAACCCAAATTGAAAGATGATAGTTGTAGGTAAATTTTAATACACCAAACGAAATGTTCAAGTTGCAGGTTCTTTTTTAATGCACCAAAATCAAATGTTTGAGATAGGGCTCATTTTAATGCACCAAAATCAAATGCTCAAGATAGGGTTCATTTGAGTGCACCAAAATTAAATGTTCAAGACTTCTCCCAATTGATTGCCACAAGCTAAAACTCATATGTTAGTAATAAAAACCTCCACCCTACTGAAATCGGAATGTAGAAAAACAAACTTTAAAATTTTATAGCTTCTTTTTGTTGCCATCAGATGTGGTGTAGGACTAATTAGTTGCAGTACAAAAATTAATGATTGCAGTGCACAAATTGACGATTGTGATGTACTAATTAATGATTGTAGTACATGGGTTAATGAATGTGATGCACAAATTGATGACTATGGTATAGCAAATGATGACTGCAATGGAGGAAATAAAAAAAGCATTATACTTACCTTCATTGTGTTAATGTGATTTATCTCCATTGTTCTCCTCTGCTTTACTTTGCTCTCATATTATGGTATGCACTTCTTATCCTTCAAGTTCAAGTGTGGGAATGAGATCAATGTATGCAAAATGCCAAAGTTCGTGGTTAGCCATCAACGAGATGTGAGGGGTATTTTTATAGAAATGATTGATTTTGAATCAACAATTCAAATTAGGAGGTGAATGATCAAGATCAAGGGTCAAGAATCCTTGAGAGGAATTGATTAGGGAGTTAACTAACTACAACTATCTGTAGGATTTCAGTTAACTAAGTGGGAGTGAACTGATTTGATTTGAGAGAAGTGAAATTGATTAAAAATGCATGAGATTTAATAATTAATTAAATGAATCAATTATTAAAGTAATGTGCAAATGGAATTGGATGAATAAGTAACTTTATTTATTTTTGAAGAATAAATAATGTTGAGAGAATAAGGATAATTAAATAATTAAAATAATTGTTTAATTTAAGAAGTGGGAAAGTGAATGATTAAATAATTTAAGTAATTATTTAATTTTAAGAAAGGTGTTGATGGATGATTAATTAAATAATGTTGATTTATTTAATTAATTTAGTAGAATAAGGATAATTAAAGACGTAATTAAATAAATTGGATTTATTTAATTAATCAAAATAGAATAAATTTTAAGACATAATTAAATAAATAATATTTATTTAATTAGTCGGGAAGGGTGAATTAAATGAACTAATTAAATAATGTAAAGTCGCTTAATTAATAGTGAAATATGATATTTGATAATAATTAAATAATGAAGTATTATTTATTCATTAGGGGAAAGACGAATATAAGTGTTAGTTCGCAAGCTAGGACAATTTTAGATATCTACACTTGCATTCCACTAACTCTAAAATTGTACCTCTAAGATAATATTAATATTAAAGTGGTGTATGAAAGAATTTTCCTAATCACTAAAGAAATGAATTAAATCATGAGGAAGAGAATAAATCTATTTAATTAGACAATCCTTTGAAGTTTGGACAAGATCTTTGCAAGAAATTTATCATCATAAGCATAAACCAAATGAGTTACATTAGATATCCTCAAATGTGTCATGTGGTCTTCTTTACCATTTTCCATCTCAAAAGGAAGGGCCACAAAACCCACTAGAAATAAATAAGCAAGAATATCAAATGAAAGTAAATTATTCTTTATTTCTCTTGTGATGTACTTCTAATTATTTAAGGTAGATCAACTTTAATTTTCATCTCATCTAGTCTTTTAAGGATGACATCCATGGTGAAAGGGTAAATATTAGAAGAAATAGTATGAATGGGGGTGGATGTAGCCACATGAAAGATGATTGGAGGAGTATAGATGGGTTAGGAAATAATGGTTAAACATGGAGTAAAAATATGGGAGGGAACAATAGTTGTAGTTGAGTGTGATAAGTGGGCATAAGGAGAGGATTACTGATAGGAGTTATGGAGGCTCGTGGAAATGTGATGGAAGGAAGGGTGGACACATGTGGTATACATAGAGTTGCAAAAGAAGTATCAAGAGGAATAGTCATAGAAATCCAGATTGAGAGGGTGGGTAGAGAGGAGAAAAATGTGGTATGACTAATGTAGAAGAAGATATTGAAGGAATCATAATAGATAAATAAGCTTGTAAAGGAGGGGGAGAGTCACACCATTTAAATATCTTGATGAGATTATCCTTTGACATACACATCTTAATAGTTCTATCTTAAAGGAATCATAATAGATAAATAAGCTTGTAAAGGAGGGGGAAGAGACACACCATTTAAATATCTTGATGAGATTATCCTTTGACATACACATCTTAATAGTTCTATCTTATAGGGATTAGTTATCAAAATATTATGAAGGACATCAATCACATTTGAAGGATTAAAAATATCCTTATGAAAAAAAGTGGTAATATACATATCCTCAATCATAAATTGTTCACATTGATTTAAGACCATTGTAGAGTTGAGCCTAACACTTATTCTTAGTGTAAAGTGGATTTTTTTGTTCAAACCGTGGAATACAAGCAAAAATATAAAGTCGTGAAAATAAAATGAAAACCAATATAAGTTTTACACTTTATAACAAAAATACAAAAGAAAAAAGAAATTGAATAAAAAATAAAAAATAAAACCCTAGATCCAAAGGTGGATTTGGATACATGTGGATTTGTATGATATTATCCCTCGTGTTATTTACTTTTGTTAAAATTTCTACTTGGGGTTTTGTGGTGTTCATGGCTACATTGGGTGGGTCCTCTTTTTATTTTCTTTCAAGGAATTTATTTGGGCTTGAGATCCCATGACCTTTGATCATGCAAATGTTAATTTCTTGATGTAGGTCACTTCTCACTTTAAATTGGACCAAAAAATTAAAAATTTCTTGGATCTAATGGCTATTTTCCAAATAAAAAAAGATAGGCATGTTCTAGTCATTAATACATTTTTAATTATAGATAATGTGTTATATTTATTTGAGCATTCTTTAATTTTCAAGATTATGGGCATCAAATTCTCTCTACTCTTCCTAGAGAACTAGGCCCATCATACTTGGAAACTAGTTTGAGATATGGAGGTGATTGTTACCTATTTTTGCCACTTGTTCAAGTTG
>VDFB02345741.1:0-59909 GCA_007258455.2 Sequoia sempervirens | reverse complement strand
GGCTTCCCTAACTAACATCAGCTTAGAGGACATTTAGAGATGAAGGAAAAGAATGATGAGGACTGTAAGGTCCTTCAACCACTCTACAGACCTAAAACTAGGAATGGGGCTAGGAGAGCTAGTTTTTTGGCTCAACACTATGTCTCAGGTAGCTCTCTACTTGAGGACAAAAGCGCAGTTTTGGGATGACAACACAATGCACTGGTGTCTCTCAAGTGTTTTGGCGTCTGTACGACTAGAGGACTAAAAAGACAAGGTTGAACACTAGAAAATGGACTAACATCATAGCTAATGGTTTTTAAGAAAACAAATAACACTATGAAACATGAAATGTATAGACGAATATGATAAATTAGATTAAAGCTAGGGTGACAAAAATGATCTCACAAAAGAGCTTGTTCACCAGCTAGCTCTAAGAAGCACATCCACCTACGCACAATAAAGAGGAAATGTTTTGGGGGTTGTATAGGGGTCTACCTTCAGTCAGACCCCTGTTTTGGTGTTTCCACCTCCACAAACAACCAAGTTTGCAAAAATGGAGAAATATGTGATAAAGAAGGAAATGAAGTAAAGAACAAAAAAGCACTACAAAATAGTGTTATGATACCCAACCAAATTGTAGAGGAGAGGAGTAGAAAGCTTACCACCTCCACCAAGAGCTCACTAGCTAATGGGGGAGAAAATGAGAGGACTCAAGCCCCTGTTGCAATGGTGTTGGTTCCACACTTTCTCTATGGAGTTGATGGAGTGTTGATGTTGAGGCTATGAAGTACAACGTGCTACTTGAGAGTGATGGATGCTAAGAGAATGCTTGAGAAAGTGTGTAGAGAGATGAATTGAATGCTTAAGCTTGTGAAGAAGATGAAATCCATGTAGGAGTGAATTTGAAGGAGGAATGAAGAAAACAGCCATATTCAGGTCGGTCAGTCAAAAGGGGCATTACAAATCAACCTCCAATGGGAAGTGTAGCGCCTCTGTAGGCTCTAGATGCAGGAATTTTCCAAGGACGTAAATGCACTATGAAGACATCTACGCTCCATGCGAGTGACCCCAATAGTTATTCCCCTGCCAACACATAAAACAACCACCAAGTGGAATGAAGGCGGTGGGCTTGTGTGGAATTTAGCCTTCAAATTTGGTTTTCTAAAGTGAAGAAGGGAAAAAGGGGGAATTTGCATAAGGGGTATAATTCACTCCTATACATTTTTCCCCTACTTTAGCGAGCATGAATAATAATGAGTGCTTTGGTAAAGTAGATCGGATAAGTAATAGAGTTAGAAATGTTTACATGAACCGTTGAGGAAGTAGACCATGATCTGGTGAGCTTGAGAGTGCGGGACAAGCAAAGGACTTCATAGCCTTGTAGAACTATGAAGTTGAAGAATGAAAGAACCTTACAGGCCCATAGACCTATAATGAGGAAACATCTAAGATCTCTCACATGGAAGAAGCCAAGAAAGTTCCTTACAGACCCACAGATCTGCAAGGAAGGTGTCCTCCAAGATCTCTCACTTGAAGGAAACCCAAAAAAGTTTCTTACAGACTCGTAGACCTGCAAGGAGGCTTCCCCCAAGATCTCTCACATGGAAGAAGCCAAGAGAGAGCTTTACAGGTCCCCAAGTCTATAAGAAAGGTTTCCTCCAAGATCTCTTGCATGAAGGAAACCCAAGAAGCACCCTATAGATCCGTAGACCTATAGGGGAGCCACCCCCAAGATCTTTTGCATGGAGGAAGCTAAAAGGAAGTTCCCTATAGGTCCATAGAACTGTAGGGAGGTATCCCCCAAGATCTTTCACATGGAGGAAACCAAAGAAAGGTGAACTCCACAAAGTCAAAAAGCGGCTTCACAGGCACACCTGTGAAGCGACATGTTTACCTACAGATAGAACATGTCAAAAAGTGGCCATCAAGAAAGTAAGTGGATAGTCACATAGACTACCAACAATTTGGAAGACTTTCAAAGGGGTCCCTCGTGAACTCAGCATAAAGAATGGGTCCACTCAAGGGACGCAATGTTCAAAAGTGAGAGTTTTCTTTCTAGAACCGATTCATCATCAAGGAATCCTTATGAAGGATGTTCACTTCATCAAGGAATTTGAAAGGAAGAATATTCCCCCATGCAAGGGGAAGATCATAGTTGTTCCCACTTTGGAGGAAGGTTCTCAAATTCTTTCTTGACAAACCCATGATGAAGGAAACACATTCCATTAGGGTTCCAAGTTGATAATTCAATTCTTGAAAATAAGTTTGTGACGATTCTCAAGAAAAGATTTGTTGGAAACAAATGCATTTTATGGGAATCATAGTGTTGAAGAAGTGGTGTTGTCACACATGAGAGGGACAACTCAATCAAAGAAGAGAGAAACATAAGAGAAAAAGGAAACATGAGACATTATGAATAAAGGGCACAGGGGTAGCCTAATATTTCGGGGTCAAAACTGCTCATAAATATATATGTGTGTATAGTAATAGTATATAAAATGAACTGTCTTCAACCCCCTACTATATTAGACCATGTGAAGAATGCACGAGAAGGAAAAGTAAAAATAAAAAATTGGGGCAACATGGAAGGGAAGCCTAAATTCTCCCAATGCTTTGCATCATCCCCAATTTATCAAAAATCAAGTCACAAACATGGAAGAATGATTATACAAATAGAAGAAGGTTTATGACACAAAAACTATGTCTGATCCAAGCACCAATAGGGGTGATGAGGGTCATCCAGGAACACATAGCATGATCACGATGGAATACATTACAACACACACACACATATAATCTAAAGATAAAGAAGGGTCCTCCCCCTAACATTGATCAACCAAGAGGCATCCACTTCCCACTCTAGATCATCATATGGGAAAGGAGGACAAACCTGTAGTGGCAGAATGTTAAGAGGAGTGTGTGACCTTTCCAAGAGGCATCCACTTCCCACTCTAGATCACTGTATGGGGAAGGAGGAAAAACTTGTAGTGGTGGAATGTTAAGAGGAGGAGCGTCTGACAAGGGCTAAGGAAGAGGGCCCTGCAAGGTCCTCTCCACCGAGCTATTGTGGACCTAAGGTCAGTGACTTCTCAAAGATTTCTAACAAGACCAGAAACTCATCCAAAGAGTTAAAAATGCACTTCATAGGAGTGCCATGTTTTACCTCAACGGGTGGGGAAGGTTGTGCCCGAGATTCACCGCTAGGCTCACTGAGTGATTCAAGAGCGGTGATGAACTCAAGAGAAGATGGGATTAGTTCCATCACTAGGACAGAAAAAGTTAGTGCAGGACCACCTTTCAGAGAAGGTGGGATCCTCTTACGTCCTTCATTGTTGGAAGGACCGCTCTCTACCTTCTACTTTGTCAAAGGAGGCGACCTCCCCATAGATGAGGAAAGAGGTGCGAAGGAAGAGGAGGAGGAGAGAACCACAGTAGATATGACCAAAGTGTTCATCATATCTATGAGTTTTGGGAACAGTTGGAGATCTAGGAGGGACATTAGCAAAGGTGGCTTCATCGAAGGAGCAATGAACACCTACACCTTTTTAGGGTCAAGAACATTTGCACTCGTAGCAGAAGCTAGAATCAAGACATAGCTAGTTTGGACAGAAGCAAATGGAAGGAGAAAGGAGGACATGACAGGAGGCCTTGATATAGGGGTGGTTGTCTCCTCTTCCTTCCTCTATAAGGTGGCCTACTTGGCCATGAGATCCTTTCGTCGACGCTTATGCTCACATGCAAGATGATTTCTATGACTCTTTGAACCAAAGGTGTGCAAGGTAGTTTCTATGACTCTTTGAACCAAAGGTTGGAGTCTGTGAAGGAACAAAAGGCTCCTGCGTAGCCATGGGAGTGTCCACTATAGCCATTTTCGATAGAGGAATAGACTCTTGAATGGGAGTAGGAGGAGCAGGTTGAGAAACAATAGGGGGAGTTGGCTCAAGTGCCTCAACAGTGGGCCTCTTCCCACTTAGTGCTTTGGGAGTAGGAGTGGTAGGAGGTAGTGGAAGTCGAGACATAGAGGATTCCCCATGGGGACCTTTCTTCCTGTTATACCGAATGGGCCTAGGTTCCATGGGAAAAACAAGAAGCTCAAACGCAGGATGCTTCGTCTTTTGCCAAGTGGGCACAATAGGATTCTCTCACAAAGATGTAATAGAATCCAATGGCACCTCAGTAGGGCAAGAGGAAGCGTGAGTCTAAAAAATAGAAGAGGAGGAAGGAGGATCTCAAGACCACTTCTCTTCTTTCCTTCTACGTGCATTGGCAATATCACTGTCAGCTTTTAGGCAAGCCCTATGTGAAACAACATAAGTTAACAGAGGGTATCTCACTCTCGGTTTCAAGCACCATTTCTTATATTTCTGATATGTTTGATACAAAATGTCCTTTCAAACTCAAGGCATTACTTCACATTGCATAACTAATAACTAGATGTTGATAGATGAAAAAAATTCAATTACAATATAGTTTTTACAAATCAACCTAAGCAATTATGAAATTACTTCACATTGCATAACTAATAACTAGGAGCAACTACCAATTGCATTTTCTTATCATGGCATTCCATAAGACAACATTTCTTTGAGGCATTTTTTTCAAAAAATTCACTTCCTTGTCTATGCTACCACATTTTTCATACATGTCTACCAAAGAATTTTATCAAAATATTCACTACCTTGTTGCTATGGCTAAAATCCTAAAACAAGTGCTTTCGTACAAGCTATGGATGCTTGGAATTTTTTTATCAAAGCATAATAGTAAGCAATAGCATATATGAGGTAGTGAACTGGTTGAAAAAATGCCTCAAAGGAATGTGGTCTCATGGTGATGGAATCCCATGACAATCCATAACAATTCGATTTCCATGGTATTCCATCACCATGAGACCACATTTCTTTGAGGAATTTTTTCCAAAGTTCATTGCCTTGTCTATTCTACCACATTTTTCATACATGTCTACCAAAGCATTTTATCAAATAGTTCATTGCCTTGTTGCTATGGCTAAAATCCTAAAACAAGTGATTTCAAACAAGCTATGGATGCTTGGAAAAATATATCAAAGCATAATAGTAAGCAACAAGCTATGGTATCATTTTTTTTGGGTGCAAAAATCAGCATGATT
Organism: Sequoia sempervirens; assembly: GCA_007258455.2. Taxonomy (NCBI): domain Eukaryota; kingdom Viridiplantae; phylum Streptophyta; class Pinopsida; order Cupressales; family Cupressaceae; genus Sequoia; species Sequoia sempervirens. Next base: position 54,802 of record VDFB02345741.1, on the reverse strand, counting down.
TTATTTGCATTTTTTTGTAGGTTTTAAAACACATTTTTTTAGCAATTTTGCTATTTGAAATGGGGAAAAATCTTCGTGGTCAATTTTGTGCATTTTTTAATTGTAGGATTCTCATAGTTAATGAAAAAGGTAGTGTTCATGAAGGAATGGAAAATATACATAGAGCCTTTGAATTATACCTGTACTATGCAATAGCATTGAATCATTTAGCAAACCATTTTTTCTTCACAGGGCAGCATTTTCTTGTGGAATAGCTAACTAAGACAACTCTTGTTTCAACTGACCACCCTCTCATTAAATATCATTCATATTATAATCTTGCATGATATTATCATAGTAAAAGTGATTGTGACACCAATGGCCACTACTACATGGCATCAATCAAGGAAAGCTAGAGGCCACAATATTTTGTGGACAAGTTCAATTGAAGCTGGGAGATCTTAAGAGTTTTGTCTCAAATTTTGAAAAGGTTCTAGAGGTCTACCCTAAGAACTATGAGAGCTTAAAATTTTTAGGCCATATATATGCTCAACAATGGTAGGTAGAGAAGGCTTTGGAAATTTTAAGAAAGGAAACTCACATGGATCCACATGATGCCCATGCATTTATCAAGATGGGTGAGTTATTAATATCGTCAAACCCCAGTGTAGCCTTAGATTATCTTAAGACACCAAAGTCTCTTTTGAAGAGCAGAGAAGAAGTACCCATTGAATTGTTAAACAACATTGAGGTTTTTCATTTTGAGTGTGATGAACTAGAGTTGGCTAAATAAACTTTTATGGAGGCATTAGGAAATGATGTTTTGCCTCTACGTAAATCTTTGTGGTCAATTTTGTGCATTTTTTACTTGTCAAATTCTCACAGGTAGTGAAAAATGTAGTGTTCATGAAGGAATGGAAAAGATGTGTAGAGCCTTTGAATTATACCTGTACTGTGCAATGACATTAAATCATTTAGCAAACCATTCTTTCTTCACAGGGCAACATTTTCTTGTGGAACAGTTGACTAAGATAGCTCTTGTTTCAACTGACCACCCTCTTAAGAAATTTCATTCATATTATAATATTGCATAATCTTATCATAGTAAAGGTGATTATGAAACCACTGGTTGCTACTACATGGTATCAATCAAGGAAAGCTAGATGCTACGGGGATTTTTGGACAAGTTCAATTGAAGCTGGGAGATTTTAAGAGTTCTCTCTCAAATTTTGAAAAGGTTTTGGAGGTCCACCCTGAGAATTATGAGAGCTTAAAATTTGTAGGCCATATATATGCTCAAATAGGATAGGAAGAGAAGGCTTTCAAAATTTTAAGAAAGGAAACTCACCTAGATCCATGTGATGCCCATGCATTTATCAAGATGGGTGAGTTATTAATATCATCAGACCCCAGTGGAGCCTTAGATTTTCTTAAGACAACAAAGACTCTTTTGAAGAGGAGGAGAGAAGAAGTACCCATTCAATTGTTAAACAACATTAGGGTTCTTCATTTTGAGCGTGATGAACTAGACTTAGCTCAACAAAATTTTATGGAGGCATTAGGAAATGGCATTTGGGTTGAATCATGAATAAAAGCCTCAATGCCAATTCTGCAATTTTTCCTATGCTCTTTAAGGAGATGGAATTCTTCCATCTACTAGAAGAAGGTGGTGTTTCACTTGAGTTACCATGAGATAAATTCACAACACTATTTAATCTTGCTAGGTTGTTTGAATAGCTACATGATACTAAAAAAGCAAATCTTTTATATAGGCTAACATTTTTCAAGTTTCCTGATTATGTGGATGCATATCTATGTCTTGTAGCCATGGCTCAGGCTCAGAATGAGATCCAACTAAGCCTAGAATTGATTGGGGATGCACTTAAGGTGGATAAAAACTCATCAAATGATTTATGTATGCTTGGAAAAATGAAACTGAAAAACAAATGACTGGCTTAAAGAAAGAGAAACAATTAAAGTTGCACAAAGTGAATCAAATGCAAAGAATTCTTATGTTGACATTTCACTTGGAAATTGGAATTATTTTGCATCTTTTTGCAATGAGAGGAGGGATCCAAATTTGGAGGCACAACATATTAAGAAGGCTAGAGAACTATATTGTAAAGTGTTGGTACAAAGACTAGGAAATGTTTATGTTGCAAATGGAGTAGCCATTGTGCTAGTTGAAATGGGTCAATTTGATATTGCAAAGGAAATTTTTACACAAGTACAAGAAGCTGCAATAGGAAACATCTTTGTTCAGATGCCTGATGTGTGGGTAAATCTAGCACATGTTTACTTTGCACAAGGACAGTTTGTGCTTGCAGTGAAAATGTATCAAAATTGTTTGAGGAAATTCTATTTTGGCAGTGACACCCAAATTTTGTTATATTTAGCTCAAACAAATTATGAAGTAGAACAGTGACAAGATTGTAAAAGAACATTATTAAGAGTAGTAGATTGTAACTACTGTAATTTACCAATCAAAAAGCTATAGATTTTGTGTTTAATGCAATGAGGGTTTTGAATTACCTCTGAATTCACTGCAGAGGGCATCCCCAAATCTGACTTCACTACAGAGGGCCTCTCTGACTTCAAATTCATTGCAGAAAACTTTGAATTCCTTTCTCTTACCCGCCTTTTTAGAAGTCTTCAGGTCCTCTCTGCACAATCTTTATTGCCCATGCAAGTAGCTACTATAACTCAAAATTCCTTAATGTAGTTGTCAAGTTCCAAGCGTGCTAAATGAATAATGAATCTCGTGCCCATGCAAGTAGCTGCTAAAAATCAAAATGCCTTAGTGTTTGTCAAGTGTGAGGCTAAACATGAATAATGAATCACACACAATACACTCTTGCCATTCATTTCCCCAAATATTTTTTAAATTTTTGTCTAATTTGTATTCACCTAACTAAACTGTATAGTCATTTTTATATGTGTGACTAAATAATTTTTTACCCAATGACCAAATTAGTCATTTATTTACTCATTTATCGCTGTGCTACAAAACAATAGTAGAATTTATTCATTTTTAGTTGTTGCGACTACAAGTTTTAGTCACCTAGTCATTTATTTGCCAAATTCTACTAGTGTAAATAAGGCTTGTGGATGCAAAATAGGACCAAATACGGCATAAAAGAAGCTCAATTTTAGCAAGGAGGGCCCAAACAAGTGTGAAAATGTAAAGGGATACATTTTCCTATTGGTATGTGGCGACTAATCATGCTATAATGTACACCCGACATGTATCCTCATTGGGGTCCGGGGCCGGGCCGGGCCTTGGGCAGGGGTTCAAGGGCGGCAACCCCTAAGAAAAAAAAAATCCCATTTTCTTCACGTCATCGCCGAAAAATAAAAAATCACCGAAAAGAAAAAAAAAACCGACTTTGTAAAAACCCTAATTCCAAAGCTTCTAAAAAGCTTGTTATAATCGATTTGGATGGGGGTTGTAGTATGTCATTATTAGCAAGATTGTAATATATTTTACACTGGATAATAAAATCATTGGATGGTTGTGGTTTTGTGGATGTAGCCTAGATTGGGTGAACCACATTAAATTCTTTGTGTTATCTTGTTTTTGCTATAATTTTGTGTGTGTTTTAGTTCTCTATTTTATTGATCAAATCTGAATTTAACTATTAGATATCTAATTTCTAACCCTAACAAGTGGTATCAGAGTGGGTTGTGTTCGATTATCCTCTATAGGAAAGTCTCACGGTTAAGTGGGAGCAATGGTGGATGAGGGTAAATTGAAGGTAGATAAATTCAATGGGCAGAACTATCAGTTATGGAAGATGCAAATGGAGGATTATCTCTATTAGAAGGATTTATGGAGGCCATTGGAAGGAATAGCCAAGAAACTGACAACAATGAGTGATGGGGAATGAAAACTTTTGGATAGAAAGACACTAGGAGCCATTCGCTTATGTCTAGCACAATCGGTGGCATTCAATATTACAACAGCAAAGATAACTCAAGAGTTGATGGAAACCCTAGTAAAGTTATATGAAAATCCTTCCGCTTTGAATAAGGTATTTCTTATGAAGCCTTTATTTAATATGAAAATGGTAGAAGGTGGGTCAGTTGCTGATCATTTAAATGAGTTTAATACAGTTACTAGTCAATTAACTTTTGTAAATGTAAACTTTGATGAAGAAGTTAGGGCTCTTTTGATTATGTGTTCTTTGCCAGAAAATTGGAATAGTTTGGTAATGGTTGTTAGCAAGTTTGTTTTTGGTTCAAATACATTGAAATTTGATGATATTGTTGGTGTTATTTTGAGCAAGGAAATTCATAGGAAAAGCTCAGGCGGAACATCCACATCAGACAATGTTTTGAATGCAAAAAGCAAGGGTAGAACAAAGGAGAGAGGAAACAATTCTGGAAGTCATGGGAAGTCATGAGGAAAATCAAAGGACAAAAGGTCCCAATCTAGAGACAAGAGGGATTGTTGGTATTGTGGTAAGTCGAGTCATTTAAAGAAAGATTGCTAATCTCGAAATAATAAAGAAGGAGACAAAAAGGAAGGAAATAAAGAGGAAAATGTGGTAAGTAATAAATTTGATGAAGATGCTTTGATTATTTCCCTTGATAATGTTGAAGATTCTTGGGTGTTAGATTTAGGGGCTTCATTTCATGCTATGCTCCATAGAATTTATTTTCTTGATTATGTCCAAGGGGATTTTGGGATGGTTTATTTGGGAGATAACGAACCCTATCAGATTGTTGGAAAGGGAAGAATCAATATTAAGTTGTAGAATGGGAATCATTGGCTACTACATGAGGTAAGGAACATTCCAAAGTTAAAAAGAAATTTAATTTCAACAGGGAAACTAGATGATGAAGGTTGTGTTGTTACATTTAGTGATAAAAATATGAAGGTTACAAAAGGTTCCTTAGTGGTAGCAAAAGGTGTGAAATTAGGAACCTTATATCTTTGTACAGGTCATATTATTCCTTCTACTTTAGCTATTGCAAATAAAAATCAATGTTCAGGAACAGTTGTTGTAGTTCAGCAGGAAGAAAATCAGATAGTTGCTATGGATTCTAAATCAACACTATGGCATAATAGACTTGGGCATATGAGTACAAAGGGAATGAAAATACTCCATTCAAAGAATGTTCTACTAGGTCTGAAATGTGTTAATATGCATTTCTATGAAAGTTGTGTGTATGGAAAACAAAAGAGAATTAGTTTTCTCAAGGATGGGAAGCAAAAGAAAGATGCGAAATTGGAGCTTGTGCATACAGATGTATGGGGACCAACTCAATTATCTTCTCTCAGTAGCTCTCGATACTATGTCACTTTTATTGATGATGCAACAAGGAAGGTATGGATTTATTTCCTTAGGAAGAAATCTGATGTATTTGAAACTTTTAAGAAATGGAGAAGCTTGGTTGAGAATGATACAAGTAAAAAGTTAAAATGTCTCATATCTGATAATGGTGGTGAGTATTGTAGCAAATATTTTGAAGACTATTATTCCTCTAATGGTATTCATAGGAAAAAAAGAGTTCCAAAGACTCCACAGGAAAATGGAGTGGCTGAGTGCATGAATAGAACAATAATGGAGTGTGCACGGAATATGAGATTGCATGTTGGGCTGCCTTTAAACATGTGAGAAGAGGCTGTAAAAACTATAGTTTATTTAATCAATAGAGGTCCCTCTAATCCTTTGGGTTGTGGTATTCCAGTGGAAGCATGGATGGGTAAGAAGGTGAGTTATTCTTTTCAAAAGACCTTTAGTTGTGAAGCATTTGCACATGTAGATTATGAAAATAGAACCAAGCTTGATGCAAAATCAAAGAAATGTATATTTGTTGGTTATGGCATTGATGAATTTGGTTATAGGCTTTGGGATTTTTAAAATAAAAAAATTGTGAGAAGTAGGGATGTCATATTTAATGAGAAAGTGTTGTACAAAGACCAATTGCAGCAACATGAGAAGAAAGAAAATGATTATGTAGTACTGGATGATACACCAAACAGTGATGTTCCAGTGGTTCCTCATGCTCCACAACAACAACAACAACAAATACCACAAACTCCAATGAATGTTAGATGATCTTCAAGGATAAGTAGACCTCTAGAAAGATTTTCTCCCTCTTTGTATTCTATTTTATTAACTGTTGCTGGTGAATTAGAATGTTATGATGAAGCTATGCAGGTGGATACCAAGGTTCAGTGGGAGCATGGAATGGAAGAAGAAATGGACTCCTTGCTAAAAAACCGAACTTGGGAATTATGCAAGTTGTCTACAGGTAAAAAGGATTTACCAAACCAATGGGTTTATAGGATGAAAGAGGAGGATGGAGGTAAGAAAAGATTTAAAGCCAGATTAGTTGTAAATGGATTTGCACAGAAAAAGGGTATTGATTTTGATGAAATATTTTCTCCTATTGTTAAAATTACTTCTATTAGTACTATTTTAAGTATTGTGGCTACTGAATATTTTCCTTTAGAAAAACTTGATGTTAAAACAACCTTTCTCCATGGTGATTTGGAAGAGGAAATATATATGGAACAACCACAAGGATTTGAGGTCAAAGGTAAGAAGGAACTTGTGTGCAAATTGAAGAAAAGTTTATATGGCTTGAAGCAAGCACCTTGGCAATGGTATATTAAATTTGATAGTTTTATGGTTGAGCAAGGCTACAGTCAATGTAATTCAGACCATTGTGTTTATTGTAAGAGGCTAGATGATGATAGCTTCATTATCTTATGTTTATATTTTGATGGTATGCTTATAGCAGGGTCTAACATGGATCACATAAGGGAGTTAAAACAACAGTTAGAAAATTAATTTTCTATGAAGGATTTGGGGGAAACAAAGCAAATCCTTGGTATGAAGATTACAAGAGATAGGAAAAATAGAAAATTGTTTTTATCTCAGGTTGATTATGTTGACAAGGTGTTACAAAAATTTCATATGGAGAATGCAAAAGCTGTGAGCCCACCTTTGCCCAGTCATGTTAAATTGACTAAGGATATGTGTCCAAAGACACAAGAGGAGGAAGAAAAAATGTTCAAGGTACCATATGCTTCAATTGTAAGTAGTTTAATGTACGCCATGGTATGCACAAGACCAAATATTTCATATGTTGTAGGAGTTGTTAGCAGGTATATGAGTCATCCCAGTGTTGAGCATTGGAATGCGGTAAAATGGATTCTCAGGTACTTGAGAGGTACATCCAATAAATGTTTATGTTTTGGGGGCTCTAATACTAATTTAGAAGGCTATGTTGACTAAGATTTAGCAGGGGATATATATACCATGTAGAGTACCATAGGTTATGTATTTATAATTGATGGGACAACAGTGAGATGGATTTCTCGGTTGCAAAAGGTGGTGGCTTTATCCACCACGGAGGTAGAGTATGTTGTTGCAAAAAAGGCGGAAAAGAAGATGATATGGATAAAAAATTTCATGGAAGAGTTGGGAAAACAACAAGCTTAAAATTACTTGTTTACAGATAGCCAAAGTTTTATACATCTTGCAAAGAATTATGCCTTTTACTCTAAAACAAAACACATACAGTTGAGATATCATTTCATTCAGTCAGTGTTGGAGGATGGACAGGTCAAGCTAGACAAGATACATATAGATGCCAATCCAGCAGATATGTTTATGAAGGTGGTGAAAAGGGAGAAGTTGAGCTTCTCTTCAACTTCGGTTGGCCTTCAAGGTTGAATTTAGGTATAACAAAGTAGTAGGGTCCAAGGTACTTATTTCCAATGGGAGCTATAAGTGTAGCAGTGTTGTCCAGGATCAGTCTCCAAGTGGGAGATTGTGTTGGTGTGGATCTTGATTAGTCTCCAAGTGGGAGATTCTTGGTATGTGGTGATTGATCATGCTATACTATACACCTGACATGTATCCTTGCCGGGATTCGAGGTCGGGCCAAGTGCATTGTCACTAAAAAAGGAAAAATCATTGAAAAGAAAAAAAACTTTGTAAAAACCCTAATTCTAGAAGCTTCTAAAAAGCTTGTTATAAGCAGTTTGGATGGGGGTTGCAGTATGGCATTATTAGAAAGATTGTAATATGTTTTACACTAGATAATAAAATCATTGGATGGTTGCGGTTTCGAGGATGTAACCCAGATTGGGTGAACCACGTTAAATTATTTGTGTTGTCTTGTTTTTGCTATAATTTTTTGTGTGTTTTATTTCTCTGTGTTTATTGATCAAATTTGCATTTAACTGTTAGATATATGCTTTCTAACCCTAACATTTCCTACACTATAGGTTGAAGGGTTGAATCTAGAAGGGAGGTTGCAAGAATGTTTCATATTCTCATGTTAAATGTTTGCTAGCTATATTTTTCCACTTGATCAAATACTTGGTTATCTCTCATTTTGATAATCTATTATTTTTTATATAAAGGATTACCCCAAGATATAGTAACTCTATCTATGTTAAAATTATGTGTTGGTTAGTTTGCTACTTAATATTATCAAATGTAATATTTCCTTGTTCTCCTCAAGACTAGAGAGTACCTCTTATTGGTGTCTAATGCTTTATTCCACCATTTTAAACTATTGGTATCCCTTCTAATAAAAGGTGATGGATGGTGGATCACACCTTGGTATTTTTCAAATGGAATTATTAGTATCTATTTTAGGAGGCAATCCTTTTGATCTATCCCCAAAGATTATTATGTTTCTATCTATAATTTATTGCGCATTTAGTGATGTAGGGCTCTTTGAGTGTTTTAATTCTAAATAAAATAATAGGGACAAACCCTTTTTAATCCCCATATTAAGTATATTTTCCATTTAGTGTGAGAGTACTAGTTGTCCATACACTTTGTGCACAATCCTTTTAGTTCAAATATCATATTGTTTAAGTGAAAATTCTTGAACGTCTCTTAGAAATTGATTTCAACTATTCCTAGTGTATTTTATGCCATTAGACTCCCAAAATAATGTTTTCTATAGCCATTGGGATGGTGAACATAGAACAATATAGCATGTAGTCTCCCATGTAGAAATTTGAATCCCACACAATTCCCTAAAAAATGGAGTGTCTTTATTTTTCAAATTCGTAACCCAAAATATTAGGGTTTGGTAAAAAAAAATAGTTCAATCATGCTTCCAATTTAATTTTCATTAAATTATAAGTACTACATGAGTTAATCAATATTTTCACTTTTTGTTATTTAACAAAACCCAATACCTTGAGTGTATTTTAGGTGCTAAGGCCTAATAGTTTATGGTAAGGGGTAGTTGGTTGGAGATAATATGAGAATTTCACAACCACTATTATCTACTCGTCGTCATTTTCACCCTCAATATATAGAATATTTATCTATAATGTTTATATCCCCTACTATATTTCCTATCACATATAATATATGGACCTTGTAATCAAGGGAAAATCTCAAAATAGTTAGAGGGGTTAGCACAATAACATTAAAATTCCAATGAAATAACAAAGCACAAAGGAAATAATATGAAAACAAAAGGAACAATGTTACCCTAAGTCCTCATCTTCCATGGTTGACCTTTGTTACACCTCCTAGCTTGCAGTAAATAAAGATGCCCTCAGATTTCAAATGAGCAACTATGACAAATGACAAAGCCCTATGCAAGTGTTGAAGGATTTGTATAAAAGAAATGACTTCACACTGAAATGACAATGACTGCAAATGACAATGACCATAACCTAAAATGGACAGAAATGAATATATCAGCCACAAATGAGAACAAAATTGCCATTTTATAAAAACTACAATTTTGAATGTGTGGCCAGGATGAGAAGATGACAAATACCCTAGAATCAATGGTCAAGATTGAATGTTGCAGTGTGAAATAGGGTTAGGTCAAAATTAGGGCAATGATAAGGATGAAGGGTTGAGATTGAATTATAAAATAATTCAATCAAGGGCTGAAATTAAATGAGATGTCAAGAGATAAGATTGGCACGGACAAAGAGGTTGCTGGAGAAATTAAATAATAAAATTTGTTTACTCTAGGTGACCAGTGAATAATTTAAATAATAAAGATATTATTTAAATATAGAGGAATGTGACAAAAGGAATTATTTTGAATTAAATGATGATTTAATTCAAAATTCAAGAGAGTGGTCTAAATTAAATATAAAAATTTATTTAATTTGATGAGAGAAGAGGCTAATGAATAATTAAATAATTAAAATAATTATTTAATTATAGTGGGAAATGGACAAAAATTAAATAAATTAGAATCTATTTAATTTTAAAAGAAGGGGACTTAATTAGTGACGTAATTAAATAAATAAAATTTATTTATTTAATAATCAAGAAGAAATAAATGACAAAGGGGAATTAAATAAATTAAGAAATTTATTTAATTAAAGGAAGACCTAGGTAATTAATGACGTATTAGATAAATAAATAACATTTATTTATTTAATAATCAAGGAGAAATGAATGACAAAAGGGGGATTAAATAAATTAAGAAATTTATTTAATTAAAGGAAGACTTAAATAATTAATGACGTATTAGATAAATAAATAAAATTTCTTTATTTAATAATCATGAGGAACAAATGACATGAATTAATTAAATAATTATGAATTATTTAATCAATAGTCGAATGTGGACCAAGGACATAATTAAATGACTTAATTATGCTAGGACGAAAGTGGTAAAAATGAAGCTTGCAGGCCTAGGTCATTTTTAGGTGTCTACATTTTCCCCTCTTTGTCATAATGTTGCTTGCCACATTGTGACAAAGAAAAACAAGTCAAGAATATGCCCCAGTGAAGGTACGGAGTATCCTTGCCCCCTCGGGAAATTTTCAAATTTTGGGTCGGCGCCAGAAAAATTTGCAAAGGGTCCCGATAAATCAATTTGATAACTAGAAAAACAATGGCGCAGTCGGTTTCAGATTCTGACATGTTTAAAGCAACTTACGGGGAGGTCAAAGGTGTGGAAATGAGCCTCCAGTATTGACTTTGGTTGAAAAAAAAAGTCATTTTGACCTTATAAATAGGGTGACAAAGGGGTTAAAGTCAATTCACTTTTACTATTCACTTTGCGAAACTTGAGAGCTTAGAACGAACGGTGCAGCAGCGAGGATGGTTATTCCAGTGCCAGAGCACCGCAGAGAGATCGTGAGGACCTTCAGACGGCCAGAGGGCTCAGAGCCGGCAGTATGTACCCTAAGCTTACTTTGTCATTTTATCGTATTACGTGTTTTTTCATGCTTTCTAGGGTAGTCAACGAATGCGCCGCGACGCATATGCGTTCGCGTAAGCCGCAATTGCTTTCGCGTTCGACGCATCTGATGCGTCGCAACGCAAGTGCATCACATAAACGGGCCGCACCGGCGGTTTGCGCCGCATTTAATAATTCGTGCGACGCAAGTGACTTACCGAGTCGCATTTGACTGCTAAAGTGCCGCAATCGTTATGTCGCAACGCAACTGATCATTTGAATGTCGCAATTGTAATTTCATGCCACATTCGCAATGTTGCGACGCATCCGCACATTTTCGTGACGCAAATGTCATATAGTGACGCAATTGACATGTCCTGACGCATTTGATATGTATAACGACGCAGTCGTATTTTCGCGACGCAATTGCTTATTTGCGACGCGCTTGCCTATTTTCTTAATAAAACTTGTTTTGATATTTTCCTGACCTTAGATGCCTTCCTGATGATTACGGTTGTCTGAAAAGGTGCTAATGCATTGTTCGTCTTTTTGCAAAGGCAGCTTGCCCCTATTTATACTAGAGAGATCAGACCGACCACCTTTCGGTTTGCCGATCAGTTGGGCTCGCGAGAGCGGCGACGATTGATGAGACTAGGCTTATTCTATGTTGCGTTCATGCCCGCCATTCGGGCGAACAGGGGTTTGTTGACGGTGCTGTGCGAGCGATGGCATTCTGAGACCTGCTCCTTCCACCTGCCGACAGGTGAGGCTACCATTACCTTGGAGGACGTCTACCGTATTCTCCGGATTCCTATTCGAGGGGAGCGGATTGTGTACGATCCACATCATGGCGAGCAGACTTTCCGTGTGTATTACCAGGATCAGGGTGCTGGACTCGGCATTCAGGGTTATGAGATCCACTGGGATTTCCTAGCAGAGCATTATGGGCGCTTCAATGCATTCCTGGCGACTCTGATTGCTGGCATTTTGGTTCCTGACCGACGAGGACATGGATTTCTGATTGGTTGGGGGGACATCCTGGTCGACATGAGGCGAGACAGGACAGTTTATGCATGGGGTCCTTGCCTGCTAGGGATGCTATATCACCAGCTTCACGACATTGTGTACAGGAGAGGAGAGAGTATCTCCTGTGAGACCACCCTTATGATGATTTGGGCATGGGAGCACATTGCCATATTTTTCCCTCCCATTGACAGACCGCAGCTAGCCGTGGGGATGCCCTACTCCTATTATTATGCTAGCGCATTACAGTAGACCCACATGGGCGAGACAGGATGGTGGCAGCATCAGATTGATACCATGGTGACGTTCATCTGGAGGCCATACAAGGATTGTGAGGCATGGGATGATGAGGATGAGCATCTAAGCTTCTGCAGACAGTACATATACCTTATTGGTAGGACAGTGCAGATGTCCTTGATCATTGAGATGTACCTGCCGTAGCGTGTGTTGAGATAGTTCGGCGAGCAGTAGGATGTGCCCGTGGGGACGACAAAGTATGCCAGATCTTTCCGAGAGTATGCATGGGGGCCGGCCATCCCGGTGGCCTTTGCGACACAGCAGATAGATGGGCTAGTAGCCCAGGCCTGGGGTTGGAGAGGCGGAGCAGCAGATCCAGGTACGACGCCAGCTTATGACCTATGGTGGCAGGCACGCAGACCCATGCCATTGACAGATCCTGACGGGCCAGCACCAGTTGACAGGCGGTCAGTCATTCCTCGGGTGCCACGAGGTAGGCGGGGAGGCAGAGGCAGAGGCAGAGTCAGGGATGGAGGGAGGGGGGAGATGACAGAGGCAGGGGTGGAGACGGAGGCAGGGATGGAGGCCGGGGAGGAGACGGAGGCAGAGATGGAGGCAGAGGAGGAGATGATGGCAGAGATGGGCAGAGGCGACAGCGAGCTGGGCAGAGACAGGTCCGGAGGGTACACCCACGAGTGGTGAGGGCGGCATTAGATGCCATCCCCGAGGTTGGTGAGGAGGGAGAGGGTGAGGAGCAGCCTAGACAGGAGGGGGAGGGTGAGGGGAGACAGGAGGGGGAGGTAGAGGTGAGGGGACAGGAGGAGGTGGAGGGGGAGAGACAGGAAGAGGATGTGGAGTTGAGGGGAGAGGCAGAGGATGTGGATGTCAGGGTACCGGAGGAGGAGGTTGAGGTGGATGTCGGGGTACCAGAGGTGGAGATGGAGGAGCAGCCCAGACAGGAGGAGGAGGCGGAGGTGGCTGGACAAGAGGAGGCTGATGATGACGATGAGGAGGACGACGCCATGGATGAGGCCGAGAGACTCCTGAGATGGCAGATGGTGGAGGGGGGGGAGGAGATACCGTCTTCTTCAGGGTTTCTGTCAGATGCCACAGTAGATCAGAGAGTGGCAGACCTTCAACAGAGATTAGACGCCAGCTTGGCACAGGTCAGGTCTTTACAGTCAGCTCTGGAGGTAGCCCGTGTAGAGCGGGATCAGGCGGTTATCTGCCAGCAGGATGCGGCACAGTGGTGTACAGAGTTCGCGGCCTTATGTACAGGACCGATGGGAGACATGGCTCGAGAGCTTGCCAGGGTGAGCACCAGATTGGGGCAGTATAGGACTCTTTATGAGCAGGCAGTGCCACCAGAGCGACGGGATCCTACCTTGTCCCGGTCACAGATGAGATCAGGCAGTGGGCATAGGTCAGGTAGTGGCAATGGTACCAGGAGCCATACCAGTGTCGGAGGGTCTACTTCCACAGGACACACCTCGGGTCACAGGTCACACCACTCCCGCAGGCATACTCCGAGTCACCATTCAGGGCATAGTCAGGGTTCCATTGGTTCAGTGCAGAGGTCAGGACAGGTACAACCACCAGTTACAGATCCTTCTATCTCTCAGAGTCTAGCCGCAGTGACCTCACAGGTGCGCTATACTGTCACGATGATGCCTTCACTCGCAGTTCCCTCATCTTCATAGACACAGGCCACTACAGGACCATCCCTTGTTTCAGCGCCTGTGACAGAGTTGCCTCCGTCACATTCTTCTCCCCGAGGAGATGATGAGAGCCTTCCCTAGGGCATATTTGTATTGTGACACACTATATTGTTTGAGCCTGCGAGCTCCATTTTTGGGATATCCGTTGACTCTATCCTGTGACATTGTATATTTTTGAGATGATATTATATGATGATGCAGTTTTGATGCGGCCTACATGTGTTATGTGATTTTCTATGCTTTATGTATTATGTTATGTATGATGTATGATGCTTAATTTATAATGCCATTTATGTACTATGATGTCTATTTGTGATCTTTGATGCCATGATGATGCAATGCTTATTTATATGATTATGTTAATGTGCATGATGTATTTATGTAAAGATGCAATGCTAATGATTATGTTAATGCAATGCTTGTGCTTATGTATATGATTTAATGTCATGGATGATGTATGTATGGACCTAATGCAATGTATATGAGCATGTATGCACTTATGTGTTTGGATGTCACAGGATATCATCGTGGGATGGACGAGAGAAGATGACGAGACTGATGAGAGAAGATGACCAGATCGAAGAAGAGAAGACATGAGCACTATGAAAATGCATGTTAATTCCTAGACCAAATCCTTCAAAACTTTACTGTAGGACTTTTAATATTTATTGCTCTTAATCATCATTGGGAAAACTGTTGTAATGGTCAACAAACACCATGATATGACATAGATCAAGGTGTGCAAGGTCGTGCCATTACGTAAGACAAAACAATCACAGACAAGGATAATCATGACTCATACTAAGAGCGTGATTGCCCCAGTCCTTTTGTCATAATCACCCACAAGCAGAAAAAGACAAGGACAGATCATGAAACGTCGTTGCTTCTCTAAATCCTGTTTCCAGGACATCCTTGAGAAACTAGTGACATGATTGTCGAACTAAAAAAATAAAGTCTCTATCATGATATGTCGTTGCTTTTCTAAATTCCAGGATCAGGACCTCACTGAGAAGCTAGTAGTCATGCGTGCCAATTGTCATGCTACGTCACTGCTTCTCTAAATCCTGCTTAGTGGGATCTCGCTGAAAAACTAATAACATGATAAAAGATGAAAAGACAATTGTCAAGTGTTTGCCAAGTGCGTCTGGATATCCATTGTTCTGATGCCAAGATGCCATGTTTGATAATGTCGAGATGTCCGAATGTTTAAAGTTTTGATGTCCTTGAAAAATGTCGAGACTTGGTGAATTCAGGAAGGACACATCCTGAATTATGCCGATGTCGAGAGAATTTGATCCCTAATGGTCGTAAGGGGTTCCTCGAAATAATGCTGATGCCTAGGAAGGACTCATCCGAAGGCATAAATGATAGAGTTAGTTCTTCAGAAGGACTCATCTGAAGAGTACTGATGTCAGGAAGAGTGATCTTTTAAATGTCAAGAGGATCACTCAAAATTCTGAAATGACGATGACGACGCCTAGGAAGGACACATCCTAAGGTGTAAATGACAGAGGTTATTGTTCAGAAGGACTCATCTGAAGATTTAACCAAAATTTGACAGTTTGACTAGTTTATAATGATTTGACTTGCTTTGACCGAGTTTGACTTGTGTTTGACGATATGCCGATATTGCCCCGATGACATGAGTGATGCGCTGATGAGATCGTCATACCGAATATAATGATTGTTTTACTCTATTTTAGGAGTTTTCCTATGTGGAAAATGATTGAAGATTTTTGACGTGTGTGCCAATGTAGTGTCATGAACCCTAATGGACCGACCTAGTGCGGCCTCAGGGGCTCATCGATAGATGGCCTTGCCTACGTCATATACTCAGAGACCTCATAGTTCGACATGACCAATGACTTTGTCTTGATGATCCAAGATTGCGTCATGATTTTATTTTGACAAACCTAAAAGGACTGACCTAATGTCTCACGGACTCAAGTATGAGTATTGCCTACGTAGCAACTGCATAGAGACAACGTAGTTCGGATAATGGCATGGACTGATTGATTGATTTTGACAAGAGATAACACTGCGCTTGTGTGCTTCGAGCAATCTGATGCTTTGTTTGGTTTCCTTCAGGACATTTTAAGATTTTTAGGTCTTTTTTAGGACTTTTTGCCATGTTTTTTTGTCTTTTTTCAGGACTTTTTATGATGTTTTTGTCTTTTTTCAGGACATTTTATGATGTTTTTGTCTTTTTTCAGGACATTTTATGATGTTTTTGTCTTTTTGAGCGACATCCACTACAGTTGCATGGTAAACATTTTTCCCCCAGTCAGGTTTAAGACTTAGCCATTTGCAAAGAATGCGGACGGGATGCTGCTGACTTGCTAGATGGATAGTCGTCAGGACCTGATGTCAATCGTTCATCCACTATGACAGGTAGAGAAGGATGCGATGGCGATTTGCGGAATAGTGGCGAAGATACCTTTCATCCTAAGCCAAGTTTAGACCAAGTGACAGTAGATGGCAAAGCCATGATTGATTACGCATGGCGCCTGTTTGCCAGGTTTTCACCATGGTACTTGTCCAAAGCGCTTGTTTGCCAGGTTTTCACCATTGGATGAATTATTTTTCTCTTTACTATTTTCATGATTTTTTTATTTTTTTGTATTTTTAGGGCCTTCAGCTTTGTCCTCTGATGCTATGCGTAGAACCTTCAGAGGTGTAAACTGTTGATGGGCTCAGTCAACTGTTCTCCATCTGGAGTTGCTAGTTGATATGCTCCAGAACCAAAAGAAGATATGATAATATATGGACCCAGCCAGTTTGGTTCAAATTTTCCTGGCTTTTCTCTGTCTGCTTGGTTCTTAGGGTTCTGCATGAGAACCAGGTCGCCAATGTCAAACTTTCTGACCATAACCTTTTTATTGTAGCTACGACAAAGGCGGTTCTGATATGCTTGGAGATGATTCAGTGAGTTTTTCCGTCTTTCATCCAACATTTCCAGCTCGTGCAAGCGTGACTGTCGGTACTCCTCTTCATTAGTTAGACCCTTCAAGGAAACTCGTAGTGAAGGAATTTCAACCTCAATGGGTAAGATGGCTTCAACGCCAAAGACTAGGGCGAATGGGGTAGCTCCTGTAGGCGTACGAACGCTAGTTCGGTAAGCCCACATAGCAGGGTTAAGTTGTATGTGCCAGTCGCGGCCAGCGTCATTGACAGTCTTTTTTAGGATCTTGACAATGGTTTTATTCGACGCCTCGGCTTGGCCGTTTCCTTGAGGGTAGTATGGAGATGAAAAGTGGTGTTGGATATGGAATCGTTCACATAACTCACATACGTCTTGGTTTTTGAACGGACGTCCGTTGTCAGTGATGATGGACTGCGGAAGGCCATACCGGCAAATGATGTAATTAAGGATGAATTTTGATATTTGTTTTCCGGTAATATATGTCAACGGGATGGCTTCAATCCACTTTGTGAAATACTCAGTGGCAGTAATAATGAATTTATGGCTGTTGGATGAGGTTGGATGAATCTTACCCACGAGGTCGAGTCCCCATTGAGCAAAGGGCCAAGGAGAAGTGATGGGCCGGAGTTCCTGTGCTGGAGCATGAACCAAGTCACTGTGTATTTGACATTTGCGACAAGTTCGGACATATTCAATTGCATCTTTTTCCATTGTCGGCCAATAATACCCGAGTCTCGTCAGTTTCTTAGCTAGTGTAGGACCACTTGAATGAGATCCGCATATACCTTCGTGTACTTCTCATAAGGTCGTACATGCTTCATCGGTGTCAAGAAATCTAAGGAGGGTATCGTCGAGACTACGGCGGTAGAGGGTGTCACTGACAATGGCATACCTTGCTGATTTCCTAATGAAGGACTTCCTTTGGTTATTGGATAGGTTCAGTGGAAGGGTTTGAGTTTTGAGATATTCATAAATGTCTTGATACCAAGGAGAGTTGGGACCAACAAGTTCACAAACCATTTCTGACTCTGGGATATCATATGCCGGTATCAACAGCTGTTCTACAAGGAACTCAAATTGTGACACATTTTTAGGGATATCCAAGAGAGAACTAATAGTAGCCATTGCGTCGGCTGCCTTATTCTGTGCCCTGGGGATTTGCTCAAAAGAAATCGATTGAAAGTATGTCAAGAAACTGTCCACCATCCTCTTGTAGGGAAGCAACTTCTCATCCTTTGTTTCATAGTCGTCATTCACTTGGTTGATCACGAGCTGGGAATCCCCGAATACAAGCAATGTCTAAATTTTCCATTTGATTGCCAACTTGAGACCTGTGACTAGTGCTTCATATTCGGCAATGTTATTTGTACAAGGGAAAGCAATCCAAAATGATTTAGGAATTGAATCCCCCTGTGGTGTGATAAACAGGATTCCAGTGCCTGATCCATGACCAGTATGAGACCCATCAAAATATAGTTTCCATGGTGCTGCCGGTTCCGCATGAAAAATGGACTCATCGGGAAAATCAGTTACTAATGGATGAGTGGCTTGAATTGGTGCGTCTGCTAGTTGATCTGCTATTACTTGCCCTTTTATTGCTTTGCGCTCAACATACTGTATGTCATACTCACTTAGGATCATGACCCATTTTGCCAACTGGCCTGTTAACGCTGCTCGACTTAAGAGGTATTTCAATGGGTCAATCTTGGCCACCAGTTGTGTCTGATGATTGAGCATATAATGCCTTAGTTTTTGGGCTGCAAAGACAACCGCGAGGCAAGCACGTTCAATGTATGTGTAATTCAACTCATAACCTATCAGTGTTCGGCTGATGTAGTAGATTGCTCTTTCTTTCCCTTCATGATCATTTTGGGCCAACAATGCCCCCAGTGCTGAACTGGTAGTTGAGATGTATAGAATCAAAGGCTTTCCATGAATGGGCAGCATGAGGACTGGTGTTGATATCAGATAATCTTTGATTTGCTGGAAGGCCTGTTGACATTTATCCGTCCATACAAAGGAGACACCTTTGCGCAACAGGTACTGGAACAGATGGCACTTATCTGCCAACTGGGCTATGAAACGGAAAATAGATTGTACTCTACCCTGTAGAGTTATGAGTTCACTGATCCCTCTGGGCGGAGGCATGTCTATAATTGCTTTGACCTTTGCCGGATCGACCTCTATGCCTCTTCGGGAAACTATGTATCCCAATAGTTTTCCTGATGTGACCCCAAAGACACACTTCTTAGGGTTTAGCCGAACTTTGTACTCTTCAAGTCTCTTGAAAATTATGTCGAGTACCCTCAAGTGGTCTTTCCTAGTTTCCGATTTGGCCAATAGGTCATCTACATAATCTTCCATTATACTGTGCATCATGTCATGGAAGATCGTGGTCATAGCCCTTTGATACGTGGCACCTGCGTTTTTAAGACCGAAGGGCATGACGTTCCAACAGTATGTCCCCCATGGGCATGTAAATGTTGTTTTGTGCTGATCCTCAGGAGCAATGCGGATTTGGTTATAGCCGAGAAACCATCCATGAGGGATAGCATCTCATGTCCTGCAGTTAGGTCAACTATGATGTCAATGTTGGGCAAAGGAAAGTCATCCTTTGGACATGCTTTATTTAGGTCTCGAAAGTCTGTATATACTCGAATTAGTCCATTTGGCTTTGTCACCGGCACTAGGTTGGAAATCCATTCAGCATAATCTATAGACCTTATAAATCCGTATCCAATAATTTCTTTAATTCAGCCTTGACCAATAGAGCAACTTGAGGGTGCATTTTGCGCAACTTCTACTTGACTGGTTTAGCATTGGGTAATAGTGGAAGATGATGCAGAACCAGTTTGGGGTCCAATCCTGGCATGTCAGCGTAGGACCATGCAAAGTTGACTTTTCGTTCTGCAAAGAATTTATGAAATTCTGGTTTCTCTTCATCAGTCAATGATGCCGCAAATAGGACCATCTTGGGGTCTTCTACAGTTGAAATGTTATCCTCTATTGTGTCCTCAATAAGCATGGCCGATTTCTCCTGTTGCACAGGGAGAAAGTCCAGTCCTCCATCTTTGGGCGCCTCAGAGAGGTTTTCGCCTGCAGATTCATCCTTTATTTTTACTATTTTATCGTCAAGAGGTGCCTTTCGGTTTTCACCTAGAGACGTTTCATTTTTTACTTTATTTTTACTTTTGTGACTAGAGGACTGAACAGTCTCACCGAAGTATGCGGTGCAATCTAAATCAATGGCAAACCCGGATTTGTGGTCCCCACTTGGTATGCCTTCTCTTAATCCCATGAATTCGGCAATGGCCTCATCATTCTGGAATGTGTCCAGAACTGGTGGTCCTTGTTGGTCCCAATCGACTAGTTCTGGGTAAACTAAAGAGATTCCATCGTCACAACTAGTGAACTGGGGTGAGGATGCAGACAGCATGTAGATGGATTCATTGATATTGTAGATGAGGTTATCATCATCCAACTCTACATCAGACTCTATCCAATATTCTCCTTCACTAGTGTCATATTCATTGTCGTAATAAGGAGTGAAGGTTTTAGAGCCCTGGTTATCAATGTCGTATGACACTTCGGATAAATTAGACTGAGGGGGGTCAAATGATGGTTGTTGTGTTTTATGGGAAGTGGTATTAGGGCTTTGACTATTTGGTGCCTGTTCAATTTTGAATGTTTTCCAAAATCGTTGTTCAGAGGTCAATTCCCCTGGTTCGACAAACAAATCATCAAGACAACAGTCACTTAGGGATCATTCTGAGCCAAATTCCCACTCGTGGGAGTCAGTTTCGGTGAGGGGTTCCCTAGTAGTCTCGACACTGTCAGAAGCATGTACTCGCTCATTTAAAAGTCCAGAGGTACGTCGATCGCCATGGGCAAGTGATCCAAACCCTAATCCAAGATACTTTGGCATTTGAAAAGTTTCTATGGGTTCCCTTCAGCCTGTTTTGTCTTTTCCTAGGCCACTAGTACCATCGTAGCCTTTAGCCTTCATGAAGTCATAACCTTTGCCATATATTTGAACTGGTAATGGGGGTAATGTGACCGTATCCTTATAGATCCATCCTATGATGTCAGCAAGGTCTTCCTCACTCATGTCTCCCCACTTGATAAAAACTGTATTTGGTGGGACTATGAAGGTTTCCTGAGGTTCCATTTGGATACATGGCCAACCATAGTCCTTGGGAGATCTAGGCATTGTTGTTATGTTGTATGTTGTGTGCAGTTTGAATTCTCCACAGCCAAGGTCCTGGATTTTGACAGTTGATTCAGTCTTAGGGTTGGTGGAAGGTGGTGGTATGGCAGAAGACGTGGATGGAGCGGATGTGGAAGATGACGTGAGTGTGGAGGGGTCGATGTACTTGGATGACGAGGAGTCAGGTGCTTCTTGATTAATAGGTACTCAGTTTTCGGAGATACCCCTTAAATTGGTACAATATTGAAAAGGGTCGGGGTCTTCGTATATGGTGACTTCTGTACCGTCAAAAGGAAACTTGAGGCATTGGTGGTATGTTGATGGAACGGCTTTTAAAGCGTGGATCCATGGACAGCCAAGTAAAATGTTATATGGTAGTTCCAAATCCAGGACCTAGCAGGTTGTGTCTACAATGACCGGTCCCACTCTGATAGGGAGGGAGATAACACCCCTTGAAGAGCGTTCCTCGTCATCGTATGCTTTGATCACTATGCTTTTCGTTGGGTCTACGCACGCATCAGAGAACCCAAGAGCCTTAACCAGTTTGAGGGAGCATATATTCAACCCTGCTCTGCCATCTATTAAAACCTGTCTAACCTTGTGCTTGTGCACAAAAAATTCTATGTGTAATGCGTCATTGTGGTTGGTTTTAGATGATGAGTAATCCTGATCCGAGAAGGTGACATGGTGCGGCATGGTGAGATATCCCACCATAGTTTCAAACTGATTGACATCGATGTCCTTAGGGACCGACGACTCTAAGAGAGTTTTGTCTAGGATTTCTTTGTGTGCCAGAGAGATGCGAAGCAGCTCAAGGATAGATATTTGCGCGGGAGTCTTTCCTAGTTGGTCAATGAGGTTGAACTCGCTCCTGGGTTTCCACTGTTGTGGAGTTGAGACAGGTTTTGGTTGTTTAGTCGATGCAACAGGTTGTGATTGTTTAGCCAATGGGCCCGGTATTGTGATTTTGGCTTGTTTAGGAGGAGGCGGACCAGCTATAGTGACCTTGCCACTGCGAGTAGTAGCATTACACTGGGGTGCTCTCTTGACCGTAATGGTATTGATGTACCCATCTTCAGTTCGGACATTGTTTATAATTGGTCCACTAGAATAATCGTACTTGACTCGGGCGAAGTTAGCTTGGTTTTGTGAATCTGAAGTGGAAGCATTATGGGAACCATGATCCTGTAGTGGATTCTTGTGGATAGTATGGTCTGAGTTGGAGTTGAATTACGATCCACCCACTTCGATGGTGCGATTTTCAATAAGGTCTTGTATGATTTTTTTCAGTTGTCGGCAGTTAGAGGTTGTATGCCCCTTGACTCGATGGTATTCGCAAAGTGCATTGTCATTCCACCATGTTGGTTTGAATTGTCCTGGGTCATATGGTTTTATTTTCGGAAGTGTGATGACCCCATGTTGGATGCATTTCTTAAGGACATCTTCAATGGGTTCACCCAAATGGGTGTATGTGCGACCCCTAGGAAATTGTCTCATCGAACGATATTGTCCTTGACTATTTTGACCACTTTGATTGTTTGAAGAAGTATTGGGAGGAGGTGTCGATGTTGTTGTTGGTCTGTTTTGTTGTTGAACCCCTTTCAGGGCCAATACAGGACTTGCAGTCTTGGCGCCTACCACACCGTCATTTGTAACATGTTTATTCTTAACCCAATATTTGTTTTTGTCAGCGGGTGGGTTGGTGTTTTTGTTTTTGGAACCATATCTCAGTTCTCCCTTTGCAATAAGGGCTTTCTCAATTTGGACTCCCTTTTCCACTAATTCTGTGAAATTTGTGCAACAATGTATTTGTAATGCGAATTTTAGGGGTCCTATAAGTGTTTGGACGAACATGTCAACTTTTTCCCTTTCAGGAATGTCAATGTGACATCGACTAGCGAGGCTTCTCCATTTTTGAAAGAATGGAATAAATGTCTCACCCGAGTCTTCTTGCGTGAGATTACACAAGCTAGTAATAGAGGTGTCCATGTCAATGTTGTAGGCGTAATTGCGTATGAATTTTCATTTGAGCTCATCCCATGTCTGGTTATCTTTTTGAGTTGAGAACCATTCAAGGGCTTGACCCGCCAAACTTTTGGAAAAAAGTCTCATCAAGTATGTTGGTTCGTAGGCGATATCCATATAGTTGGTTGCAAATTCGCGAACATGTTCAATGGGATTTGTCTTGCCTCTATATTTTGTGAAGTTGGGTGACACGTATCCTGGTGGAAATGCAAGCATGTATAAGTTCGTGTCAAATGGGTATACATCCAGGTCATATGATATTTCTGATTTCCTGCCTGAGATGTACATGTTTTGCATAGTTTTCTCCATATCCCTCATTCTTGCTTTGATTTCATCTATGGTAGGGTCGTTTAGGTTTCTGTATGTTGGGTTACCTGGTACACCATGTGTTCCCGTCTGGTGTGCGTGAGTGTTGGTGTATTGTGGTGGTACGGATTGTTGTGGTACATATGACGTGTGTTGTTGGTATTGGAAGTTATGATTTGGTGCCTGTTGATGAGTATGAATGTTGGATGAGTATGTTGGTATGTGTCCCCCAGCCATGTGTGTCGTTATTTGTGGGATGTTGTGACCATGACTATTATGGTGTGTCAATGATGTCATGGGTTGTGTTATTTGGCCACCTTGTGTAAATTGTTGGTTTTGTACAAGGGGGACATTTGTGGTTGTACCTTGGGAGGTAATGACATTTGACTGTGTTGTCATGTTAACGTTTTGTTGTTGTCCTTTAATAAAGATACGTCATGTGGCTCCTCCCAAAGGATTTTGTGAAGTACTACTGAACGGATTTGTCGAAGTTGTGTTCATGGTAGTAGATGTAGTTGTCAAAGGGGGATTGTGGCAACTTGATGATGCCCCCGTGGTATTTACTGTCGCGGTAAAAAGAGGATTGGAATAATTTTCCCACGTTGTTGAGGAGCCAAGAGTGGTTCCATCTGATTGGGGTAGTGTTGTGGATGTTGTAGATGATTGTGATCCCCCAATAGATGTAGCATTTACTGTGTTGGAGGTGTTTGGGATGTTGGGAGTGGTATTTATTGTCGTTGTGGTCTCAAAGGAAGTATTGCTCGTAGTATTCGAAAGTTGACCACTATGTGACATGTTATGTGCTTTATTGGCATTAAGGTCATGAAGTGTCAGATTTAGCATGTTGGCATCAAATCCTGGTGGTAACTTAGCTCCCTCACTCAAGAGCATTGCTACAAATCTGTCTCTGTCATGACGATCTATTGCTTCAGCCATCTGATAGGCCTCTGGGTCTTGTGTCAATGCCTCTATGTGTTCTTGAAGTAGTTGACCATTTTCATTTCTTTGCAAGTAGAGGTCGAATGTACTGTTTGACGAGGCTTGCGTTGTTGTTGGAGGTTGATTGTCTAGATTGGTAAATGGGTCGTACAAGGTCCAGCTTGAGTCATATGGAGGATTGTTGGCAGTAAATGGGGGGTCTTGTCTAAAGTTTTCCATTTGTATCTTTTGTTTTTGAAGTTTGGTTTCAACCATAAATGAGATTGCTCAAATAGGAATGACGGCCTAAATGCAAGTATGACCCTATGTGAAGTCTAAGGTTCAAGATGAAAACGAGAATGACTAATGTTTTTGGATTTTTTGTGAATAAGGATATGTAATTTCTATGCAATGTAAGACAAGGTTATCTAAGCACTTCTAAACTCAAACTTTTCTTTCAATTTTAACTACTAAAGGACTTCGTTGGAAATGACAAGTTGACAAGGTCTAAATGACTAGTGAGTCTCCCTAACTAGACTTTTGAGTTGGAAGAATCTCACAAAAGAGGACAATGACTAAAGGAGGTTTGATAACTTAGTCCAAGAGGGTCTAATGTCGAAAACAATGACTTTGCAAAGGTGTGCTTAAGATTTGCCTAATCCTAAGTATGCAAGATGTGAACCTAGGGATAGTCTAATGCCAAGTATAAGCAATGAAAAGGAATGAGGTATGAAACCTATGGTGACTAATGCAAGCTAATAGACAAGACTTTGAGCAATATCAAGTTTGGTTTCAGACAGAATCTTTTTGATGACAGTGTTTGACAAATGGTTGACAATTTGAAGACCTCAGGTTTCGACTTTGAAGTTTAAGATTTTGACAGGCAAATGCGTCACAGTATGGCACATGCGGTTCAGTTTTTCAATTGCGGCTTTCTTATTGTCAAATGCGGCTCGATTAAGCAAATGCGGCTTTTAAGTTATCAGATGCGTCGCGACACCTACAGATGCATTGTTCTAAGTTTCAGATGCGGTTTATCAGAGCAGTTGCGTTGCAGTAAAGCAGTTGCGGTTCGACAAATGCGACTCAGTTCAGTTTCAACATGATTTTTGTGTTGTTTTGATGGAAGTTTTGACTTGTTTGATGAATGTTTTGTTTGAACTGTGACAGAACCAAAATACACTTAACAAACATAGCATTTTTAATGTAACCAAACACACATCAGATAAGCACAATCCTAAAAAGGCCAATAGGCCAAGGGTTTGTATACTTGGTATAGCCCACCTATATACCCCGGATCGGTGATAAACACCTCTCCTTCTCAAGAGTGGATAGCTTAGAATTTTGGTGGCATTGGCTCCCCTCCACGGCCATTAACGCATTCGAGCACACCAAATTCAGATTCTTTGAGTGACATCCCAAGAATTGCTATCTCTACTCGGATCAGAGTGAGTTCTTCGCATGATAATGTGACTCGTGACTATACCAAGCAACGCCAATAGAACAGTTGGACACTAAGACAAGAGGTGTTTAATTCGGGCATTCCGTTGTGGGGCATGATCCATGCGGCGAGAGTCCCCTTTTGGATCCATCTCGTCGGAACCACACTCGTGATTCTTGGGCTTTCCCCAAGAACCCACTTTTATATACCGGCTGGAAGTCCCTCGGTGTCAGGGTGCTACCGGTCTGAGTCATCCTGGGGTGAGTAATTTTTCCCACCAGAACAGGCCCAAGTTCTAGAGTCAGTAACCGTTTCTCTTACACCCAGGATCGCACGAATGCGCAAGGGGAGAGGATACTCCGATATACCGAATCGTGAAGGGTACAATAACAGAAAAGAATGGGTCTGGTTTTCTGATCACAAGGTTTTCACCAAGTGAGAGCATACTCACCTACCATTCCACAATCACAATCAAGCATAAAAGACATGATTTCGTTTTATATGCACCAAATTCAAATGTTTGCTACTCTAAGAAAAACAAGCACAAAGTTTTGTTATTCCTTCTTTGACATGCGAATCTGCAAACAATGAATATTAGTAGTCTCTTATGCAATGGTCTTCGACAAACGAATGAGGATTGCCACATGCTACAAGAAAAGATTAGTAACACAAGAAAAGTCTAATCTAGTTAACATGCAGGAAAAAAAAAGGAAACAGGAAAAACAGAAAACCAGAAAACCAGAAATCAGAAAAAACCCGAAAATCTGAAAATCAAAATGACAAAACCGAAAGAAAATTTTACCAGACAGATGCGTCGCGGCAAAGCAAATGCGTCACTCAGGTCTTCGAATGCGGCTCAGAATGTCAGATGCGTCGTTATAGTTGTCAGTTGCGGCTTGTTAGATGTGTCGTTATAGTTGTCAAATGCGACACAATGTTTTAAAAAAAAAAAAAAACACTTGCGTCGATCCGTACATGTACCCTACAAAACGACAGAAAACAACAAAAAAAAAAACGTATGAAACAGAAAACACACGAATGGAGATCGCCACACACTACAAGAGAGGATTAGTAACACAAAATCTAATCTTAGCGAACATTCAGGAATAAAAAGAGTACAGAAAACAGAAAATCAGAAAACCAGAAATCAAAAAAACCCAAAATCCGAAAATAAGAACCTACAAACTGGAAAAAAAATTTACCAGACAGATGCGGTGCGGCAGAGCAAATGCGTCGCTCCGGTCTTCGAATGCGGCTGTTAAAAATAGATGCGTCATTCTGGTCAACGGTTGCGGCTTGTCAGAGCGATTGCGGCACTAGTGTTCTCGGATGCGTCATGATGCATCAAATGCGTCACAATGTTTTTAAAAAAACAAATGCGGCGATCCGTACTTGTACCTGCAAAACGACAAAAAACAACAAAAAATTGTACGAAAAACAAAAAAAACGGCGCCGGGTTCACCAATGTAATCAAGGGAAAATCTCAAAATAGTTAGAGGGGTTAGCACAATAACATTAAAATTCCAATAAAATAACAAAGCACAAAGGAAATAATATGAAAACAAAAGGAACAATGTTACCCTAAGTCCTCATCTTCCATGGTTGACCTTTGTTACACCTCCTAGCTTGCAGTAAATAAAGATGCCCTCAGATTTCAAATGAGCAACTATGACAAATGACAAAGCCCTATGCAAGTGTTGAAGGATTTGTATAAAAGAAATGACTTCACACTGAAATGACAATGACTGCAAATGACAATGACCATAACCTAAAATGGACAGAAATGAATATATCAGCCACAAATGAGAACAAAATTGCCATTTTATAAAAACTGCAATTTTGAATGTGTGGCCAGGATGAGAAGATGACAAATACCCTAGAATCAATGGTCAAGATTGAATGTTGCAGTGTGAAATAGGGTTAGGTCAAAATTAGGGCAATGATAAGGATGAAGGGTTGAGATTGAATTATAAAATAATTCAATCAAGGGCTGAAATTAAATGAGATGTCAAGAGATAAGATTGGCACGGACAAAGAGGTTGCTGGAGAAATTAAATAATAAAATTTATTTACTCCAGGTGACCAGTGAATAATTTAAATAATAAAGATATTATTTAAATATAGAGGAATGTGACAAAAGGAATTATTTTGAATTAAATGATGATTTAATTCAAAATTCAAGAGAGTGGGCTAAATTAAATATAAAAATTTATTTAATTTGATGAGAGAAGAGGCTAATGAATAATTAAATAATTAAAATAATTATTTAATTATAGTGGGAAATGGACAAAAATTAAATAAATTAGAATCTATTTAATTTTAAAAGAAGGGGACTTAATTAGTGATGTAATTAAATAAATAAAATTTATTTATTTAATAATCAAGAAGAAATAAATGACAAGGGGAATTAAATAAATTAAGAAATTTATTTAATTAAAGGAAGACCTAGGTAATTAATGACGTATTAGATAAATAAATAACATTTATTTATTTAATAATCAAGGAGAAATGAATGACAAAAGGGGGATTAAATAAATTAAGAAATTTATTTAATTAAAGGAAGACTTAAATAATTAATGACGTATTAGATAAATAAATAAAATTTATTTATTTAATAATCATGAGGAACAAATGACATGAATTAATTAAATAATTATGAATTATTTAATCAATAGTCGAATGTGGACCAAGGACATAATTAAATGACTTAATTATGCTATGACGAAAGTGGTAAAAATGAAGCTTGCAGGCCTAGGTCATTTTTAGGTGTCTACAGACCTTATTGAATTTATTGAGATATCAATATCATAGATTGAAGGATTGATGGTGTAACTGTCCAATTTTTTTGTTGTTGGGGGAGACATATAGTGAACCTTGATGGTAAATTTTAATTAAATATGACAAAAGAATTGATATATATATGAATATAAAGAATATATAAAAATTTAAGACAACTATAAGGCCTTACTAATGTTTAGTCAACTTTGTGTTTCATGGATAGACACTTAATTCAAAGGGAAGATTCATAACTAAATAGTTCACTAAACCCTTGCAAAGACTTCATTTAATTATTGACCAAGGTTTCATAAGCTTGTGATGATGTTGGCACTATATGTGCACCTAGAGACTCTACACAGCCTAAATTGTTGGATATAGGTGGTTTACACGTGCATAAAATAAGAAATGCTAAAAAGGAAAGTAAAGCATGAACTTACAAAAAAGGGTAAATAACTTAATCTACCACCTATGCTACGAGTACTCTCAACTTAGTGTTGTTACTAGTTAACTTCTAAAACCTGAAATCTACAATAAATTATACCACTATCTATTGACTCTTCACAACTCAACTAATTAACTACTTCGGAGCTTGACTCAAAGTAATGTTACAAAATGCATACAACCATGAATCTATTTGAAATGAATACAACATGAAACGTCTACTCTAATAGGGTAAATTGAAGTGGGTGTTCAATACCTTGAGTGGCCCTTGCTCAAGCTATTGTACCCATAGAATAAACCAAATACGAGCTACTAGATCAACTAATCATAATAGTAGACTGGAAACATATTTATTGCATTGAAAACTAAACGGTCATAATATGATAGGAATCTCCAATAGATTTACCATTCAAAAATCCATATTCATTACAACAGTAAACTAACAATTGTCTTCTTGAAGCATGAAAACTAAAAATACACTCCAACTATAATTCTAAATAGATTTACTCCTCAACCATCGATCCCCAGATATAGGTGTGGGAGGAAATTTATTTGCATAAGGATTCAAAATTGAAATTAAAACTAAAAACTAAATGCTAGTGTTCGCTTCTCAAGAATAGCAGGTGAACAAGTCTTTGCAACTAAACTATAATTAAAATAGTAACAAAAAGGAAGTTGAATTAGAACTCTTGTTCAAACGGTTTTGATAGAGACATATTCAAACTATCTCATGAGTATAGTAGTATTGACCCCTTCTTCCTCTATCATGTTTATTCATGGCCTTGGTGACTCACAATCTGACCTTGTCAATGATTACCTCCATTCTCCCTTGTTTCCCATGGTCCTTTGGTTGCAGGCTAAGTGCTCCAGTTACTATGGGTTAATGGATGCAAATAGCTAGTTTCATCTAGCATATACACATCATTAATAACCATAAATCAAACACAGGTTCATATCGAATTTCATACACATTCACACATTTATCCATGCAAATACTAACATATTATAATCATATTTCCATACATAAAAATCTGGTTTAGGTTGCATGAAGGATATAAAAAAATATATAAGTTCAGGAATGTATATGAAATAAATAGCTTGAAATGTTGGAAAGATATGAACTAAGCAAGAGAAAACTAGCTATTAATTAGTCTCATCATTACCCAAACTAGAGAAATTTCTTGTCCTCAAGAATTATTTCAATGGTGAAGGTTGTACTATAAAGTCATCTCTCTGAAATTTTCAACTACATCCACTCCTTTTATCTATCTCAAGTAGTAACCCCCATAACATGAAAGTCTCACCCATTTGACATTGTTTTCATCTTCCTATTTTGCATGTGTCTCCCTTATTCAATGTGGTATTGTATAAAGGAGAATGGGTAGATGAAAGTTAAGTTTTAACCAATTGATTCCACTATCTCTGGAAATTTATATATATTTGCAAGATCTTTCAAGCATGGCTACAAAGTTGTACAAGGAGTGTGGTTCCTTCTTTTGTAATTTAGGGTTAACTTTGTCCATCTTTCTTGTACAAAGTTGAAGGCACGGTGGATGAGTCCTATAGCTAGTTGTTGCATCATGTCATAGTCATTTTCTCTAATGTTCATTATTTTTCTACCTACACCCTTATGCTTCAGGAGATTTTTCCATTCTTCTACAACTACACTAGGATCCTTTGACTCTTTACGAATATGCAGAGAAATAGATTTTCTCTTTCAATATAGTATTGCATTATCTCACCCCTTTTTGTTCATTCCTAAAATAGGAGGCCAATGCTCTAAGCTGAAAATATCCCACAAATATTAATGGATTCCATTTTGTAGCATCTGGTAGATCAAGATTATGCAAATAAAACTCACATAGTTGATCTTGCATCTCTAGTGTAGAGGTAGAGAAAATTTCTAAAACCACAAATTTCTTATTCAAAGCAATTGGAAAGCCACTGATTAATTGACTGAATTAGAAACATAAGTACTTTTCTTGCAAATATAATGCATATACCCTAGCAAGAAGTCTACATTTTAGTATTTGTGCAACTTTATCTGTTATTTCCTTAATTCTTATTTTCAATCTCTTCACTTATGTTTCCTGTTTCTCAAGGGCCCTAGTGTGGTCAACTATCAGGTCTTCTTTTTCCTTGTCCCAATCTTTCCTTTGCTGAGATAATTCCTTGGTTCTTTTCCATAACTCATACCCTAAGGAAACTAGAGTGGGACCAATTGGAGTTCTAATTTGATGACGTCTTCCTTTAGATACAATTTCCTTATTATCTGCCTTAACAATGATAAGTTGTGCAAGGATGTCTAATTTAGACCCATATCCAAATGTATGTAGTTTCTCCTCTAATTCCTTGATTTTTATGTCCCTTTCACTGTCCTTTTGCTAATATGACTACACCAATTCTTCTAGCTACTCTATCCTTTCAAGTGCTTCTTGAAATTCCTTCTTAATATTTGTTTCCACAATAAAAAACTCTTCATCCTTTTCCAAAAATTCATCATCTCCCATAGTATATTCACAACCCTCACTATCAAGACTTTGTGGATTCTTTTCCTCATTTTCTTTGCAACAAATGCATCCCCTGAATCAGATTCAGAGGTGCTTGTTAAATGACATGCTTATTTTACTGGTGTATGTACATTTCCAAGGACATGCCCTTTTAATTTTGAATTTTTCTCCACTATCACAACTTTTTCCATTCCTTGTTTCTTAATTGACCCTCTCATGGCACCTTTCCTCTTCAGGTTGTGTGAATTCCTAGGATGTGTGGATTTCTTCTACCCTCTTGTAGGTGTAGAAGAAGATTCACCTTTCCTTTTCCTAGTTCTTGGTGTTTTCTTAGAGGTACGTGTTTCTTGTGGCTCCCCTATTGTGGGTTCCTTACTAGGAGCTATAGACTCAATGTCTTGCAAATCTTGCTCCTTTATCTCCCCTATGCTATGGGTAGGTGAAGCAACATGGGATTCAAAGAGAAATACCTTCTCTGCAATAGCAATGTCTTCCATATTTTTTTCTAGGCCTTTATTTTCTTCATTTGGTGCCATAAGGATGTCATTAATTTCATGACATTCAAGAAATTTTTCCCAAGAATATGTGGAAACTAAATTCTCAAAAAAAAAATTACCAGTTTTAGACACCTGAATTTGACCACTCCCATATGGTCAAATTTTCCCTTTTCTTCTTCTATCCCGCATCCCTAAACCATATTAATTAAATAGTTTATTATTTAGTTAATATTTCATCCTAGCCTAATGTCTCCTAAGGTATTTGATTAATTAATTAAATACCTTACCTTATTCCTCTCTAAGTTAAATAAATAGTCTAATTTATTTAATTTAGTCACTTGGCCTAAATGAATTTAAATCAAATTTTAAATTCATCATTTCTCTCTCCTTGTCCCATCATCCATAACCTTCCTCTACTCCTAATTAACTTGCCTAATCCTATCATTAGAATGTGCACACCCCTAATCTTTGATTTGTGTCACATCCTCCATAACATGCTAGTTGATCTTAATCTCTCATTAACCCACCTAACCCTTCATTTGAACAACCTAAATCACTAATTATCCCCTAACCTCAACCCTAGTCAACCCTCTCATTAAAACTTTCTTCTTTTGGAGAATTCACCCTCTTACCCCTTTGAATTTTAAATTCAAGTTTATTTCCCCATGAATTGTGAGGAATTTTTAATTCCTCACAATCCCCCATAAAGAATTTTTAATTCCTTTATCAATCCCCATGAGGATTTGTGAGGAATTTTTAATTCCTCACTTGTCCTCTCATTATACATATGGACAAGAACCTCCTTTATGAGGAGATCTTGTCCATTCCCAAGGTAATTTCAAGTACCTCCACTTCATGGCCATGCCATCTCTATCTCACCCTCTTTTTTCCACCTCACCATCCACATGTCCTCATGTCATGGCTTGTGAGGTCTCAATTCACCTTATCCCTTGATCTCCCCTCCAAGGATCAATCTCATCCATTCATCCATTTAGAGACCTTTTCCCTAAATATAATGATTTTGGTCTCATTTTAGGTCATCAGTAACTCACTCAAGCTATCACACACTTAGCCATCTTGCACCCAAGCTTTGAACCTCCATTGTTGTACTAGTTTTGAGCATTCACCTTGCATTCAATCCATCATCTAGCCACACCATTGCATTCTTCATATTATCACCATCATTTTGCACTAGGTTTTATGTCATTTTTCTAACAAAAGGAACACAAAATCAAGAATAAAGGGCCAACCAAAGGAACAATTAAACAAGGTAAAATTGTCATTTTCTTGTGTTTTTGTTTAAATTAAACTAGGATGATTTTGAGTGGTTGTTTGCATTCTTTTTACCTTGCATTTCACTTGTTTGGTTTTCATTTTAGAGTAGAAAGACACTTGCACACATTTCTGGCACGCCCAGTGGGACTCACGTCATGGGTCTTTTTCACTTCTTCTTGTTGTTTCAAGTTTTGCAGGTTCAAATTTCACACATAGAGGAAAATCCGCCCCGACGAGTGAATCCGCTTGACATGGGGGTGATTCTGCATTGATATAGGTGAACGTGCATACCCCTCTTCTACAGAGGGGAAAACTTGTATCCATTGAATCAAGACCAACAATTGCAAAGGCAAACGTGCTTGAGTAACCTAAATAGGCGAACTTGTTGAAGGAAGTGGCGATCTTGCTTAGATCATGAAGGTGAATTCACTTCTTCCTCTGCCTCTGATAGGCAATATCACATAAGGCCATATCCTAGAAAGGTGATCCTGAATCTTAGAGAAAGGTGAATTCACTTTGTATAGGGGAAAATTTGAGGTAATCCAGAATGCTAAATTATTTTATTTATGCTCTCATTTGATTTCGGATTTGGGTACTAATCAGCTGACTTGTTTTTCTATGTTTTTGAGCTTTTACTAATGTTTTTGTAGCTCATCATTCACCCAACATCAAAGGTCAAGCTACTAATATATATTTTGTAGGATGAGCGGTTGAAGCCCCTTAGTTAGATTGCTTGTTGTTTTTCATACTAGCTTGGCACATAGATTTAATTAAAGGGTCAATTTACACTTGTTTGTCATGTTTAGGAGCAAGTTGTTAATGTATACTCTCCCCTTGCACCATACGGTGAGCTTGGGGATTATAAATTGCAACTCATTCTAGTCTAGTTGAGTCCACCTAGGAGTGCTAGTTTGCATGTATGCTCTCCCCTTACACCTGGTGTGAGCCTATGGATTAGAAATTCCTAGCATTTCCTTCCCTTTAGGCGACCTGCTTAGGGATTTCATCACCCCAAGGGATGATCTTGATCGCATGTATCAGTGGGGTATATAAAGGGGGGAGAGCCAAAGTTTTACCCCAATCCATTCACATCCTGTTTGGTAGAGCATTGATACTAGGGTGATTGTAATGTCCCCTTCTTAGTGGCCATAGCCTTTTTGCTCTTGAAGGCTAAATGGAGAAATAAGAGAGAAATTATTAAATTAATTATTTTATAAGGTTATTAAATAAATTAAAAACCAAAAGTAACCTTATATTTAATTAATTTAATATAGTGACTCAAATAAATTATTATTATTATAAAGTCACTAAATAAAATAAAAGAACATTGGGGAAGCTTCTAGATGGCCACCCTTGACTTGGTGAGAAAAGAATAAATAGATGAGAGTTGGCCATTGTTTGATCATACATGACATTTGACATTGACTTTGATATGCTTGTTGTGGAGGAGCCTTGGGGTTTCTGTAGACTACATTGGAGGTCTTTGGGTACAGAGTATCCCATTGATAACCGAGATAGTGAAACTATCTATTGAAGGGTTACAGCTATTGGAGGAGATTCTCAGTCTTTTCACCATTGCAAAATTTGTGGCCAAAGGCCAATTTTGGAGGAGTTCAATTTTAGAGTTGATTGAAGAGCATTTTTTGATTAAAGAAATCATTCTCATCTTATCTAAGGGACGATTTGGCATAATATAATATTCTGATATAATCTTTAGGCATCATATCGGCTTGTAGGAGAGGCACGATTTTGTTCATGGAGGCCTTGGAGTGCATCGATTTTCTTCTTGGGCTTGGGCACATCATTCCTTGATGTTTATCAATGATGTTTGGAGCTTGAAAGGGATGAAAAGAGCTACCATTTATTTTATTCATGCAATCTGATCCAAAATAGGGGCAGCATATAGAAGAGGTTGATTTCATCTTTTAGAGGAAGCTACTTCATCAACAAGAATTGTTGTATTGTCTCCAAGTCATCTACAATATTTGCATCAGGTTCCTATTGTTATTTGCTTCACATATATGCATTTTAGAATAATGTCATGGCTGCCATTTGTACTCAAAAATTGTAGGAGTTGCATTGGGTTGTAATGCCAAGAGTCTTGGCCTTTATATCAACATTGTATTAGACAATATATCTCAATAAAGGAGTTATAAGTTGTAGGTCATATATTTGTTGTATTGAGCAAGTTTATATCTTTCTTGATTAGCATATTAGTATGCATGCCAAGTGTTTGACAAAATATCTATTGGTTGTAGATGCACTTTTATCATATAGTATTCATATATATGCATTTGAAAATCCAAAAAAGAGAATTGCATTGCATTTATTTCTTTATTTAGATATCATACAAGTACCTAGAAAGAATTTAAATCATATTTGGCATCAATCCAAGCAAACAATAACAAACTAAAAATCAAAACAACAAGTGAATATTTTGCACACCAACTATTTGACAAAATTTCAAAGGCAGCAAATTGAAGTGTTTTGAGTCAGATTGGGTTAGGCTCATTACAATGATTCCTATCTAGGTGTGAAGGGTTGGTCTGAGTTGCTAGTACCTTGTTGGGGCTCCCAATCTATGCTTGTGATAGGTTGGTGTTCATGGTTGTTGCCTCACACACCCTCTTGGTGTACCGAGCAATCCCTAGAGAGCCTGTATAGCCTAGATAAGACTTGTGTTTAGCTATGGCTTGGTGTAGCATAGGGATTGCAGATGGAACCCCGAAGTTACTCACCACATACTCCCTTGGGTAGAGATATAAATCCTCATGGTGAACTATGAGAGCTCCCGAGTGAGAGAGTGAAGGTGAGCCTGTGGAATCTATTGATGACCCTTTGACACTAAATCTCTAGCAATCCACCTTCATGAGAAAGGGTGATCCAAAGAACCACCCTGATATCATAGAGTATTAACCTTGAGGTTTCCCCTCAAGGTGGTGGCCCTACATCAAGTTTGTAATCCTTTATCACTAATTTTAGGCTTGTGTTGTTTGGAATGTCTTCTTGTGATATACCAGTGCTTGTCGTCAATCTAAGTCTATCCTTTCCCATTACTGGTTGTTTTTCGTGTTTTTAGTCCTTTGCCATAGTCTGTTCCTACTCTCAGTGGAATATTTTCTCCTTATAGGGGTGAATTTTCATTATGGACAAGCGATCCTTTCCTACAAAGGGTGAATCCATGTCAAAGTCCAGTCAAGTCATCCCAATAGGTGAACTCAATTTTTTCAAGGGTTAATTCAATGGTGGGTCTCTTAGATAAGCGACCCCATGTTCGCCTTTTTCTTGAATAGGTGATCTTGTTCCTCACATAAGTGATTTCATGTCCCAGTCTCCTAGTCTTGTGCTCATACATCCCCTAGAATAGGAAAACCTACCCTCCACAAGGGCGATATCGCATCAATTCTATACCATCCTTGTCTGTATACCTGAGGAAATAGGTGATCTTGCTAACTTGATAGGCATTCTCATGTCTTGTCCATACAACTGAAGTAAGGGGTGATCTTGAAACCTAGATAGGTGAGCTTGTGTTAATGAGAGGCGATCTTGTGTCTGCCTGTCCATATAGAGTCATGTTTAGGCGATCCTACTTCCTGTTTTGGCAAGCCTGCAAAACCTTGACCGCACAATCCAAGACATAGGTGATCCTACGAATTTTAGATAGGCGAACCTGCTATACATAGAGGCGATTCCATGAACTTTTGGATAGGTGATATTGAGACCTTGAAGGGAGAACCTACTAGTCATAGAGGTGAATCTTCCTCCTGTACAAAAACCAGAGAGTGAACCCTCTTTTCCACTGAAAGCCTATTATTTTTTGAGTCCATTCATGTGATCAAATAATTTTTATCACCATCTATCTGTTCGCAATCGTCATTTTTGTGCATCTACATTTTTTAAAATTCATCATCAAATCCTCAATCAAATCATATAGGTTCATTTTAGGACATCCTTAGATTGCATATCCATCATCAATTCATCAATCCAAATCCCTTAGGCATCATTTTAGGGATCTTTTATCCAATTGGGTTAGGTAACTAACCCTAATCATTATCATCCACACTTACTTAGGATTGTCATCTCTCTTGAGTCAGTAATCCTTTGTAGCTTTATCAATCTACTTCCATCTCGAGGTAGATTTTGTGCCCAAATCATCATCTTCATCATTTGATCCAATCATTATCATCTAGCATCATCTAGTCGAGTTCTTGAACCTAGTTCAGAGTTAATCCTATCGATCCAATCCAATCACTCATCTGATCCGATCAATCAATCCAATTATCAATCCATTGTTATCCTATCAATCATCCAACCAATTGATTTATCATCCTATAAATCCTTTAATTCATCATCTAGGACACCACTTAAGTACATCTTAGAGCTTAGTTCCATCTTAGTCTTATGATCACTTGCATTTTCATGCCCATTACCTAATCACAAGAAAAGAAACTCATGGAACAAAAATAGTCCCAAGCTAGTTAGCCTCAACACACTCCCAATCCACCTACTAATGGTGGATCTTCATAATCCAATACTAAATTTCATCCTCACCCCTCCATTGAGGAATGCATGGTCAATCAACCTGAGCTAACTATTGACAAATATCTTAGCGATCCTACCAATGTGCAAATGACCGATCATCTTATTGCTAAGCATGGGGACAAAATTCTTGCTCAATTGCTCATGAGGGGTACCAAGCCCCCACCAAGGTTTGATATTTCAAATTATGTCATCACACCCCCACCTCTAACACAGGATCCACAAAGTTCTCAGGTAAATCCAGGATCATCAACCCCTCAAGTTCCCCAAGTTACTCTGTAGGATACATGGTACCAATCTAGATTCTACAATGATGTTTGTTATCAAATCCCACCCTCTCCGGTCCATATTTTAGTTATGGGTGTGACACCCAATCCCAATAATCCTTAGGGTCCTAGTCTTACTAATCCTCAAGGTCCTACCAATCCACAAAGTCAAAGTAATCTACAAGGTCTTGATCCTATTAATCTATAGGGGGTAACTCATAAGGTCCTACTCCCACATCATCCATACCATTTGAATCATTCCATCCACCTAATCAATTGACCCAATCATAAGGAAACATTGGGGGAAATACATATAATCCTCTTGCTTGTGTGCCTCCTCACATCCCTCTCCACACCCAACCGTTGCCACATCAAAATTCATTGCCTAATCCTGGTCATTCCATCCCACAACAACCTCCTTATCAACAACCCCCACATCAACCTCAAGGAAACCCGTCACAACCTCCTCATCATCCAAAAATCACTCCACAACAGCCATCTTATCAAAAACCTCCACATCATCCTCAGGGTAATATGTCTCAACCTTCGCATCAATCTCAAGTTGATCTGCAATCACAAGAAGTACTCTCGCAATCCCAAGGAAACCCTAAAGCCCAATATCAATATTATTCACAACCCCCACCTCACCATTTCTCACCCTATTATCACCAATTTCCTCCACATAACACATATTACCATCCACCTCCTCCACCAAGCACACACAACATAATGCTTCCAATGCTAATCCTAACTACTCTTACTATAACCAACAACCCTCATCCTAGCAGCAGCCACAACAAAACATCTATTACCAGCAATCGAATCTGCAACAACCTCCATACATACCCCAACAATAGCCCACTTATGATTACCACTCTAATCCCAATTACTCATACTACAATCAGCAGTCCTCATCCCAACAACTGAGTTCCTCCTCATCATATTACCAAGCCCCTCCATCACACCAACAAATCTATACCAATCCTTAATACACATATGTGGAGCAACACCAACAAATTCCTTCATATCCACCTCTGCCATCATATGATCAATCTTGGTAGTGATAGCACCCATCCTCAATAGGAATTTTTCACCCTCTCATGGTAGTCTTGATACCTCAGCTATGGAAGCCTAAGAAGCATCCACTCTTAATCCTTGCACAATGGCTTCATAATTTTGTTGAGTAGAAGCAAATTGTTGTGCCATGGGTTCATTGAACTCTGTTAATTTCAAGAAGTATTCCAGCCAACTAGACTATTAGAAGACAAGAAAAATATCCTATCCTCCAATAATTGGTTGTATGTTGAAGGCTCCCTCTGAATAATGTCACCACCCATGATAGTGTTCTACTCTTCACAATAGTGCTCTATTCTTCAATTTTGCTCCAATTCTCCTCAATTTTTCTTTGTCCTAGTTTTACACCAATTCCATACACTAATTCCACTATAGTGTATCTTTTCAATTCAGTTGGTTCTTACCCTTTTCTTCCCCTCTAAGCTTGTAATGTTTGAAAATGGGGAAAATAGAATGGAAAAAGGTTGTGGAATGGTTTTTTTTTGGAAAATTGAAAAAAAAAAAAATTTGAACATCAAGAAAGTACCTCTCCTCCAACTAATGGTATTAAGTGTCCACACTTAAATGGATGGTTCTTGGTGGAGGGTGATATGTAATGAATTATAAATATCAAAATAGATATGAAGCATGTGAAAATTAATATATAAACATGCAAGAAATCAACAACCATGTCAATTATGGTAAATTAATATATGTACTTGTAAAAATGTCTTGAACTGAAACTTAGCTCATGTGAAATTGTCGAGTACTGCCCGTAATAGGTTTGATGTGACTTTAATTAATTTCACTTTGAATTAATTGTTATAAATGCATGGCGTGTAGTGCATGATGGTATGGAAAGGTTGCAAAATGTGCAGATGATGGAGGGTGAAGTGAGTTGTATGGTGAGTGGAAATCAAAAAAGGTGATAAGAATTTGAAATGAGCAGGTGTAATAGTTTGTATGGAGTGAAATGATAGATGTGAAGCTATGTGTATAGAGGAATATATTTGGTAACATTGTATAGGACATTAATTTGGCTAGCAATTTAAATATTGTTTCTAGATAAGTGCTATGGGTGCCTTCAATAATAGGTCTCATTCTAAAGTTTGTCACTTTTAGCTACAAGTCCCCACTGCTTTGATTGTCTAAAAAGAAAAATGAATTTCTTATTTTTGTCACTTGTGCAATGTGTGCACATGAATTTTGTGTGATATTATTCTTTTGAAATATTAGAGGGTGAGTTGTGTAGCTCACCAACTGATTCAACTGTAGAAATTGTATTATCTGATACAAAAACTTTGTGATCCAGTTCATTATCCACGTCAGATTCATTGTCATTTTGAGGTCCATACTTTTGAATTAAGGAAAGAATGAAATATTCATTTTGTAGTGGCTTCTTGTAAAGCTTAAGCCTATGTCCATTAACTAGTAATGAGAATTTGAC
This sequence comes from Sequoia sempervirens, assembly GCA_007258455.2. Classification (NCBI taxonomy): domain Eukaryota; kingdom Viridiplantae; phylum Streptophyta; class Pinopsida; order Cupressales; family Cupressaceae; genus Sequoia; species Sequoia sempervirens. The sequence goes on along the minus strand of VDFB02345741.1, from coordinate 14,077 downwards.
TTCATCAATTGTCTACAATTGGACTACCCCATTAGGAAATATTGGTTGTATCTCATATGGGCCAAGCTATCTTATTTGTAACTTTCCCTTGTAGCCCTTGTACCTAGAGCCATAAAGCAAAGCCCAATCTCTTGCACTGAATTCTTTTGTCTTGATAAATTGATCATGCCATCTAGTTCTTTGATTTTGGACAACTTTAGTGTGGTGAATGGCTTCCATTTTGGTTTCATCAAGTGCATTCAAGTTGTGTAGTCTCTCCTTTTGTGTTGTTATCAAGTCCATGCCTAGTGTTACTATTGTCCTCAATTTTTTCTACTAAAATTCTATAGATAGAACTTCGTTCTTTCCATACACGAACTTGTATGGTGTCAACCCTATTGTAGTTTTCCAAGTTGTTCTATAGGCCTAAACTACTTCTAGAAATATGGTTGCCCAATCCTTCCTATGAATTTATACTATCTTGGTCAGAATTTTCTCAATTTCCCTATTTGTAACTTCTATTTGCCCATTTGCTTGGCGGTGCTAGGGTGTGGACTTTATGTGTCTGATCGCATACTCTTAAAATAATTTTGTGATCAACTCTTATGTAAACTGGGGTCCTTGGTCTGTGACAATTTCTCTTGGGACTCCATATCTTGTGAATATGTCTTCATATGGAAAAATTTTCCACATTCCCATCTCTTGCAAATTGCAAAGCCTTAACTTCTACCCACTTTGTAAGGTAATTTGTGCATACTAGTATGTACTCTTTATTGTTTGATGTTGGTGATATGGAGCCAATGAATTCTAATCCCCATTTATATAATGGTGCTATTTCCAACTATGGTTGTAATGAAATTTCATCTATTTTTGTTGGCATTCCCATTCTTTGACACCTATCACAACCCCTTGTATACTTAACTGCATCCTTATGAAGAGTTGGCCAACAATAGCCAATATTGAGAATCTTAAGTTTTTTCCTCTTTGTTGCAAAGTGTCCCCAGTAGGGTTGATAATGGCATGCTCTGAGGATATCATATACCTCATCTTCTCTAATGTGTCTCCTCATTATATTATCTGGGCCTAAGATAACCATCTATCTAGGAGTATGGAAAACCCCTGTGAACTAATTGTCTCTTTTCTCTAGGTGAGAAGTGTGGTGGTTTCTTTCCTGCTACAAGATAATTGGAAATATCTACATACCAAGGTGTTTTTAGAGATAGAGAAAACAAGTGCTCATCTAGGAATGAGCCATCAACAACATCTTCTAATTTGAATGGTAGTCTAGATAGGATGTTTACAACTATATTGGTTTTTCCTAGCTTGTAAATAATCATGATATCAAATTATTGTAGTAACAATAGCCATCTAACCAATATTCCCTCAACCACTGATTTGTTCATGGGATACCTTATTGTTGTGTGATCAGTGTGTATGAACATTAAATAGCCTATTATATAATGTTTGAACTTATTGATTGCATAAACTACTGCCAACATCTCCTTCTCTATTAGTGTATAGTTGAGTTTTTCCCATTGCAAATTATTTTTGATGTAATATATGGCATACTCTTTGGTACCTTCCTTCTATTCAAGAATTGGCCCTATGGAAAAATCAGAAGCATCTATATCGATGTGGAAAGGTAAGGTCCAATTTGGTCCTCTCAAGACAAGAGTTTGGTCAAGGATGCCTTGAGTACTTCAAAGGAGGTTTGACAAGCATTTTTCCATTCAAATTGTACATCCTTGGATAGTAAAACATATAATGGGGCTGCAAGTTTACTAAATTATTACATAAATATCCTATGATATCATAATTGCAATTTTGTTTGGGTCCCCTTGAATTCCTTCATTTGAGACAAAATGTCCCAACACAATCCCTTGTTTCATCATCATGAAGCATTTCTCATGACTCAGGGATAAGTTGTGTTCTTCACACCATTTTAGAACTTTTTCTAAGTTTCCAAGTTCTTCATCATTTGTGTTCCCATAGGTTATGAAATCATCCATGTAAAATTCCATGGAATCATGTGCAAAATCTAAGAATAACACTACTCTTTGGAAGGTAGTTGGTGCATTAAATAATCCAAATGGTAGGACATAATTCGCATATGTGACCCAAGGGCATGTAAATTTTGTCTTGTTCTGGTCTTCTAGAGCAATCTTAATTTTGTTATAACCATTGAATCCATCTAAAAAGGAGAAGTATTTCTTACTAGCTAGTGAATCAAGTACTTGGTCAATGAAGGGTAGTGGAAAGTGGTCTTTCCTAGTGGAAAATTTTGATTCTCTATAGTCTACACACACACTCCATTTTCATCCTTCCTTTGGAACAATCACTAGAGGTGACACCCATTCACTATCAAAAATAGGGTAGATGAAGCTTGCATCTAGCAATTTATGCAATTCTAATTTAACTGTCTTTGACTACAGGTTCATTCTCCTTTGGGGTTGTCTTATGGGTTTAAAACCATCATTGATATAGATCCTATGCATGCAAAATTTTGGGTATATCCCCTTCATGTCATGATAAGCCCATGCAAAGAATGTTACATGTGCTTGTAGCACATTCATTAGTGAAGTATGTTGTGTCTCATTCAATTGACTGTTAACATTCAATGGTTTACCCAACATTATATCTAAGGTCATGGATGATGTTTGAACTCATGAAAGGTCAAGCCCTAATATATTTGGAACACATTTTTATGGTAGAAAAGTATGAAAAAGTTGAGATATTGACTTAGATGAAATGGCAGGGATGGAATTTTCTAGGGGATCTTGTAGACATGTTAGATAGTCTTAATGTTGCAGGTCCCTCCCATAGTTGTTTAACATAATGTTTACTATCAAATAATCTTCATATTGGTCCTCTAACAAAGGATTTTTCTCAATAGTCATTAGGTTTTGCAAGGAATATTGATCTTCCTCATCTACGTTAGGCTAAATGGTTCATTCTAGGTCTACATGTGGTTAGGTTGGTGGATAAAGGACCAACTTCTTAGTCACATTCCTATTAGAGATAATCATATTCCCAAACCAAAAACCTATAAATGCATCTAATGTTGCTAACCATGGTCTTCCTAGGATGAGGGGATAATTTGCAAGATTAGCTTTAGGTTGTAATACTATGAAATTTGTAGGGTAATCCCATGAATCCAATGTTATTACCAAGTCTTCAATTATACCCTTAGGTTTAAATATTGACCTATCTGCCAACTATGGGATAGTGGGTGTAGGTGTGAGTTCTATTAACTGTAACAATTGTATTTTCTCTTTAGTCATCACATTACTAGTTTCTCCCAAGTCAATCAAGGTGTTCTTTATGAGAGTTCCATTTATCTTGACATCTACTACAGGCTCCCAAGGTTTGCATACTTGGGAATAGTTATATTTCCCAACACAATGTCTGCAAGTTGTCCTAAGACATGTATAGATTGAGGGTATTTTTGTTTTCTACCCATCTTCTTTAGGCACAATTCTCTCATTATTTTAGTGTAAATAGGTACCTCCTTCATTGATTGTATGAGGGGGATTTTGATGCAAACATATTTAAGTTGACCTAATAGATCAATTTTAGCTTGTTTTTAATACCTTTAAATAGCTAATCATTTAGGGAATGGAGGCTCAAGAATTGTATTAGTTGGGTTAAGTTGATTTGACTTAATCTCCTTAGGTTGGTTGTCCAAGGTCTCTATTAGGGTTTCCTCATCAACTAACTCAATGCTTTGAGGGGATGAATTCCCAGCCAATATTTTCCCTGATCTAAGGTGGAAATCACTCATCTCTACCGCATAAGTAGGGTATTGAATAACCTCGTTAGTATAGGCCTACTAAATAGGCTTGTTATTTGGGTTAGGTGCAAGTTTTTCTAGTAGCTAAGGTGCTTTAGTTGGTTGTGGTGATGCATTTGTAGGATTTTTCATAATGGCTTGTTTTTTTGGTTGCAAGGGTTGTTATGGTTGTTGGTAATTCAAGTTTTATTTTTTCCACTACTAACCTCTTTTCCATTGAGGTTTCCATTAGCTTTGTTGAAGTGTCCATTGGGGATTGTAGTTAGGTCCTTGGAATTTTCATTGTGGCCACATGTTTTGTTGTTGTTGGTTCCAATTTGGTTGAGGATTTTGTCATTGGTTTTGTGGATTTTCCCAAGGCTAAGGATTCCAACTAGAGAAATTTGAGTTGCTACCTAGAAATGGCATATTATAAGTCAAAGGGTATGGAGGCTTAACCTTTATTGATTTCCATGGTTTCCTATAAGAAATGTAGAACACTTTTCCATATTCATCTTCTAGTGCATGAAAGTTTGGTTTCCCTTGCTTGTCCTCAGAAATACTTGCCACTCTTTTGCATTTACAGTTAGCTTTTCTTTGTCTACAATGTGGGTATTATTTTGTAAGGGTTTCCTCTGTCTCTTCTTGATTTTTCTTTATATGCAAAGTATCCAACTATGTATCCAAATTTCTAATGATATCTTCATGTTGGAAAAAAGATTACTCAATTCCACTCTAGAGACTCCATTAGGTGTCTCATTGATTGGAGATATCATGTCTTCTCTATTACTTTTAGTAAAGGACCTTGAATAGTTTCTACAAACCTTGCAGATCTCTTCAAAAGGTAGTTGTGATATATCTCCTGACCCAATAAGGTTAAGGGCATCCATACAATCATCATTAACTCCTCTTAAGAACACTAGTTTCAGGGATTCATCTGAGAGCCTATTCTGTGGAGACTTCTTTAAGCATAATTGGAATCTTTCTACATAGTCCTCCAATGGTTCATATTCTTTTTATTTCATTCTAAAAATAACATCTCTTTTCCTATCAGTTCCTCTACAGTAATCTTGATACTTTTCTAGAAACTTGATCTTCATAGTATTCCAATTTGGAACATCTATTCCTAAACCCATGAACCATGTTTGAGCAACATCCTTCAATGTTGCTAGAAATAGGTCCATCCTATATGTATTTGTTGTGTAATCATAACTTATACAAGTCATATCAAACTCAAACAAGAAAGTATATGTTGTGTGACCAACCAATAGAAGACAAGTAATGTTGAAGGAGGTATATTATTCAAGGTAGTTGCTCTCTCCTAGTTTATAACATGGAACTCAAAGGTTACATGCTTTGGTGGGTCTTCCACTATTGCATCAACCATAGTGATAATATGTGTGTGAGAAGTATCCTTTGTGTCTGACATGGATGTTGGTATTAGGGATGATTCTTCTTCAAGAATACCCTCGCTTAGTTCACTCTAATCACCAATATCCTCCAAAGCTTGGTGTGTTGAAGGGAGAAATCTTCCTGAAGTTTCTTGACACCTCCGCATACAATAGATGTGACTCTTTAGATCAACATATCATACACATTGCTAGTGATAGGTTATTGTTGGTGAACTAGAACCTAATTACCCTACTTGAAAAAAAGGACTAACTATGAAAGCTTGAAATAACATAGGAGAACCCTAAGTGTAGCACCATCCCCAGCAATGATGCTAAGAAATGTAATGCCTTTCTAATGTTCAATAAAATTGGTGTTTCATGGATAGACACTCAATTTAAAGGGAATATTCATAAATAATTAGTTCACTAAACCCTCACAAAGAATTCATTTAATTATCGACCATGGCTTCATAATCTTGTGATGATGTTGGAATTCTATGTGCACCTAGGGACTCTAAGAATCCTATATTGTTGGATATAGGTGGTTTACACATGTGCATAAAATAGGAAATGCTAAAAAGCAAAGTAAAGAATGAACTTGCAAAATAGAGTAAATAACTTAATTTCCACCTAAGCTATAGGTACTCTCAACTTAGTGTTGTTACTAGTTAATTGCTAAAACTCAAACTTTGCAATAAACTATACCACTAACTATTGACTCTTCACAACTCAACTAATTAACTATTCTAGAGCTTGACTCAAAGTAATGTTACAAAACACATACAATCATGAATCTATTTGAAATGAATGCAACATGAAATATCTACTCTAACAATAGAAATTGAAGTGGGTGGACAGTACCTTGAGTGGCCCTTTCTCAAGCTATTGTACCCACAGAATAAACCAAATACAAGGTATTAGATCAACTAATCATAATAGTAGGATGAAAACATCTTTATTGCATTGAAATTTTGAATTATCACAATATGAAAAGAATCTCCAATAGATTTACCATTTATAAATACATATTAATTACAACAATAAACTAACAATTTAATTGTTGAAGCATGAAAATTTAAAATACACTCCAACTGTAATTCTAAATAGATTTAATCATTGACCATTGATCCCCAGATATAGGTTTGGGAGGAGATTTATTTGCATAAGGACTCAAAACTGAAATTAAAATAGAAAACTAAATTCTAGTGTCCACTCTCCTCAAGAATACGAGGTGAATGATTCTTGCAACTAAACTGTAATTAAAAGAACAAAAAAAAAGGAATTTGAAGCAGGACTCTTGATCAAATGGTTTTGATAGAGACATAGTCAAACTATCTCGTTAGCATAACATTATTGAACCCTTCTTCATTTGTCATGTTTATTCATTACCTTGGTGACTCACAATCTGACCTTGTCAACAATCACCTTCATTTATTCTAGAGCTACTGCATGTTCATCAATCTGGACTCTCCCTTGTTGCTCATGGTCCTTTGGCTACGGGCTAAGTGCTCCAGATGCTATGTGTTATTGGTTGTAAATAGTTAGTTCCATCTAACATATACACATCATTAATAACCATGAATCAAACAAAGGTTCATATCGAATTTCATACACATTCACACATTTAGCCATGCAAATACTAACATATTATAATCATATTTCCATACATCAAAATCTTGTTTAGGTTGCATCAAGGATATAATAAGATATATATAATTTCATGAATGTATATGAAATAAACAACTTGAGATTTCTGAAAGGTATGAACTAAGCAAGAGAAAACTATCTATTAATTAGTCTCATCAACAACTATATTAATTTCATGGATAATAAGATCAAGGTTTTAATATGTATTCCTATTATATAATTCCAAAACCTTCTCGTATAATCCAAAATATAGGAATGATCACCATTTACCCTAGTTTTCATCATTCAACATCGAGGTTTCAACATTGAACACTTGGGTAATCCCACAATACTAAGAATGAGGAGTATCTAATTTCTACTAAGCTATGCTTAAATTATGGAGGACATGAAGCATAGACCCATGTTAGATGAGTGTGAGTAGTAAGAAGAAGGCAATGGAGGAAAGTAATATAACCATATATATGAATGACAAAAATATAGGAAAGGAAGTGAATTCCATAGAAGGAATCAAAAAGAAAGAGATGGAGTTTAATTACATGGATCTATAAAATATTTTTTCTATATGGAGGTGGTGTGAGTAGTTAACATCTAGACAAGGATGGATCAATGTAACAATTCTAGCCTAGATGAAAGGATATACAAGAAGAAAGGAGATGAGATAAATGAGTGTATTGATTATACATGTACCTTAGGTTGTCTATTTTTTCTATCCTTTATCTTAATATGAATGGAAAAAAACCTCCTATCCTCATGCCCTACAACTTCTATCTCAATGAAGTAAAATAAAATTCTTGTTTGATAGAAAAGGGTACTTTAGGATAATATATGGTATAAAAAAATGCTCCTTTTTTTATTTGTATAAAAGATATATTTTAAATTGTGATGAATCATATGGTTTTATTTACTTTTCAATGCCTCTAGATCTACTCTTCCACATAGATAGTCTTGATTCACCACAAAAAAATATGAGAAATTTGAAACTTTATTTTTAAAGATTAGTATAATTAGGGGCCACCAATTGGAAAATGAACTAATTAGTCAAGTGCAATTGATATGGACAACATACAATACTTTATCACACATTTGAAATCATTGAGGTTTCCATTATATATGATTACTAGATCACAAAAAAATGAATTATGTAATGTTGTAGTTAATGTTCTTTCTAAATTGGGTCCTACCTTCTCAAAATTTGATTCTACCTTCTACTCCACTAGAGATGCCTTAGGAGCTATGTTCAAAAAGCTAAATTTTGATGATTTTTTTGAAATAATCACAAGAGTTCATATGACACATTAATTCAAGTGGGGGCACTTCATAGTAATTCTTCAAAGTCTCGTTTCTTGATTGTTAACTAATCATAGATGGTGCAAAAGGTTTTAGAGATTTCATATAAGACTTGATAAAGGTTAATATACTATCCTCTTCTTCTACAAAAACAAAATCATAGAAAATAGGGTAAAAATAATAGATACTATTTAAGGGTGAGGACACTTTACATAGTATCATACCATTTGAGAACTAATGCATTTAAGAGCATTGCATAAAAATTTAAGATCATATAAGGAGAAAAAATCAAGAAAATATCTACTTGGTGTATCTTCCAATATGTTTAAAAATCATTAAATTAATCAAAGGATTTGGCTAAGACAAAAGTATGGAAGCAAGCCACCTCCTATGCCTAATGTGCCATAATCTTAATGGTTCCTTGGAAACCAATGAGTCTATATAACCAAGGTGAATAGATACATAAATATCTAAAGTGTAAAAATGGAGGCCACAATCGAAGGCTAGAACCTTGGATCCAAGGTCAAAACGACAAGTGCAAAGATTAATTTCATAGCTACAAGATTAATCCAAGACCAAGTGCATTTCATCTCTCAATTTGTCAAAGCTCTATTGTATTAGATTTAGAAATAGAAATTAGATTTAAATTACTAAGTTTGAATTGCAACAAAGCATCACCCAATCACAAACAAAGCTAGGTCCTTGAACACATACGTTGTTGTTTGTGAAGAGCATATTTATGTAGTGTTTTTTTTACATGATTCCTTAGTCTAAGGTAATTTGATTGTCTTGATTAATATACTAGGATATAAATGAGGTTTAGGGTTTAGGGTCTAAATTTTAGGGTTTGGGTTTTAAATTTTAGGATTGATTTTAAAATTTAGGGTTTGGAGTTTAATTTTTAGGGTTTAGGGCTTGGTATTCTTTGCCTTAGGCCTTTAAATTAGGTTTTGGTTTTAAGGGTTTAAAATCTAGGTTGGGGCTTAAATTTTTGTTTGGGCCCATTTAAGGCTTGGCTAAACTTTTAGGGTTTGGGGTCAAACTATTTGGGGTCAAATTTTAGGTTTAGGTAAATTAATTTTAAGGTTTGGGGTATAAATTAGGGTTGGGGTTTAAATTTAGGGCTCTAGGAGTTTTAAATTTTAGGGTTTTGGGGTTTAAATTTTAGGATTGGGGGTTTACATTTTGGGGGTTTAAATTTTAGGTTTGGGTTTAAATTTTAGGGTTTTGGGTTTAAATTTTAGGGTTTGGGTTTTAATTTTTTTGGGTTTGTAAATTTCCCCATTTCAATTTTAAAATTTGAAGATTATTACCATTTATGCTAAGTTGGGAAGTTTTAGGGAAAGATGGGGGAAATGGAGGAAAATGTTGACCTAGGAGCCTTCACATGAACCTCCTTGTTCCTCCCCTTACTCCTCTCCTTCGCTCAAACCTCTGCTCCTCCCCTGTAGAACTATTGTGAGCTTGCAGACCACCTGAGAATGTAAGGTTGGGAGAGAGAAAAAGGGCATTACACAAGCTCGAAAAGGATAGGGCCTAGAGAATGAAATGTAAACATTCATAGCTCACTAAATGAATCAACAAACAAAGTTGTTGGTCAAAATATCTTTAAAAAATAAAATAATACCTTCAAGTGAAGGTAATATTTTCTTGAAGGTATTGTTTTATTATTTTTTTAAATTAGTGAGGACCTTCAAATGAAGGTGATCTTTGATTAAAGTTCAATATTCATTTGAAGGTTTTTGCATTGAGACCTTTGAGGAAAGGACCTTCATTCAAATAAATGTCTTTGAATAAAGGTAGTTCAAAAAAAATTTGTCACTCCCTTCCGAAATTTTCATGTTCCAAGTTTGGAACCCAGTATTGTGGGATTACCCATGTATTCAATCTAAGATTTCACTTCATATGTGGCTCCAAACATAAGAAAAATCATGCATTTGTAAATATTATACTCAAGTTAGCATCCTAAAGATAGTGCATTGGTAAGGCACTACGATATGCGATGTTGGTAGTAAACATAATGCTAAATTAAAATAAATAAATTTAAATTTTGTTTTGCATATTGAATAATGTGATGAAGAAGTTGGAATTATAGTAGATTAATTCCTTAATCATGCAAAGGCAGAAAAGTAAAATATCAAAACAAAAGGGTAAATCACGTGTGATCCAAAACTACACCACACAAATATAGTAACAAGAAGGACTTGGTATTTCCTTTATACACGTTAAGCTACACTTTGTGAACATGAAATGAGATACCTAAGACTATAACATAATGAGAAGAATATACTTCAAGAATCTATAAGAAAACACATACACTTCATGTATTGCATTAAAAAGATATCCTACAAAGGCTTTTCTAGGATTTTACAACCTTCTATGATGATCAAATAATCACATGCAACACTTGGATCAATATATGTGATCAAGAGAATAAAAAATTATTTCCAACAACATATCCATCATTTTTTAAGACATTCATACTTGTGATAACCATACATTATACTACCTCTAATATGTTATAAATATATCATTATAAAATGTAGTTAAATCTCAAGTATATAGCATGCTAGACCAACTCTAAGACTTATTACAAAATCAATACCCCTACACAATAATTTTATATCTCCTCTTACATCAAATTCACCATCTATTTCATTTTGAAAATTCTACATTGATTTCCTAAAATTTTGCACATCCTAGCACTAATGGTGTGAGCTTGCATCTATGTTTTGTCACTTGAGCATAAGGCCTTACACATTACTATAGGCCATTGATAATTTTACAAGAAAAAATTCATATAGGACCATCCAACTATACCAAATGACAAGAGAGGCCAATACACAATTATTTCCAATGAAGAAGAGGAAGATTTGTAGTGATGTGGAACTCCCCTATATGCACATCACACCACCTCAAGCCCTAACTAGTGATAATATGTTTCCAAAGACACAATGAAAGAGCCTATAGCCATTGAATTCACTTTACAACTAGCTAGAAAAAGAAGAATTTAAAGTTTAGGAACTACTAAGTTATGGGTATGACAAGACGTGGAAAGTAAAACTACCAATAATAAATCCTTCAACAAGTTTGAATCTATCAAGAACGAGTTTTATTCTTTCATATTTGATCTTTGGTTAAGATCCATAGTAATGGTAATGGTGAAGGAAAATAATATAGATCAATGTTCTTCATGCATCCACATAGTCAAGAGAAGGATTTCAATAATTAGATTGGAGACGTTGACCAATAAAAACCATGTATTTGTCATAACCAATATTATGATAAGGTAATAAGAAATTATTTGCATGTCAAGCTAGACAGCGGCCTCGCCAAAGAAAAAGTGGTGTCATAATAAGCTTCCATAGGAAAACAAACAACTCTACCACAAGCATGAAACATAAATTATTGCATGATGAAGACCTTTCCAATGTAAATAGGCTTGAAAATTGGCCACCATTAGGAAAAATATAGCATCAATGCATGTTTATAAAATGTCTAGAAAAATAATGACTTAAAGGAATTAAAAGGAACATGAATTCAACATTTGAAATGTGTAAAAAAGCACACTCTAGACCTTGATTTGAAATTCTAATTGATAAGATAAATTATGGAGACATGATGAAGAAATTATAACACATCAAGCTAACACAAGTTATCAAGGGCATAAGATTAAGTGTGATTTCTTCTCAATAATTTATGGCACGAAACTGAATTTGGCAAGTGGAATTTATTTCACTCTGTGGGCACTGTAATTAATCGAATTTGGGAGCTACCCCCTAAGGTAGCACTTACCCTTAAAAAAAAAGTTATCAAGGGCATAAATCTACATCAAATTGAGCATAGAGAAAAAAGTGCCAATAGAGAGGATCATGTCTAGAAACCAAGACTCATGACTACCATCAAACATACAATAAATATTTTTTTGCATTCTCTTTCAACCTTCAATTTATATCCTTGTTCCATTACCTTAGCAAGCCCCTAAAGAAGATCTCTTCCCTCTACCATGTTATCCATTTGAGACTCAAAGTTGAAGTCCATAATAGTTAAAATTTGTTCGAGATCATTTTCTAACACACATCCACCTCATACATACCATGTATTTCCCTTTACAAAACTCTAAAATTTTAACTTTCTCCATCCACTCTCCAGAGGTGTCATTTTATGTCCTTTATCTTGGATGGTTTTCATAGCACCCCTTTCATATTAACTCTTAGATTGTCCTAACTATTCTTTGATTTGGGTTAAAATTATTAAAAAGATTATTTGATATGGTGTAACTATAGGGTGGATAGGTACCTTACTTGTGTACATGCACTCTATTCAATATATGTTGTTTCAATAATTATCTTTGTTGTTAGATTGTATGCCTTTCTTGAGTGTGCGTGATATACTTGTAGGTGTGGATTGGTATATACGTGCACTCAATTTTATTATGGATTGTTGTTTTCTTATGATAGGTGATCTCGCATGTCCTTTATGAGTTTAATAACGGGATTAACTACTATTCATTAGTATATATTAATCATGCTTGTGTTAGATGGTTTTTAATTAGATGTGGGATTTAAATATTTTGTCATTGGTGGCTATATGTTTACTATATTTCAATTATTTTTTATTGGAAAGGCATGCTTGATGGTTTCCTTGAGTGTGCAAGAACAAGTTTTCTCTAGCTATGATTAATTTGAAGGCAACTAATTTGGGTAAATGTGTTGTGTTGTGTGTTGTGTTTTACCTTATCCCATCTTGCTTGAATTTGAGCAACAAGATGCACATTATGTTTCCATGTGAGTGTAAACTTAAATAAGTGGATTATGAATTATTGAGCTATATGTAGATGTGAAAATAAGTTTGCATGATTTTCATAATGGTTCAAGTCTTATGCTTTATTTTATGTAATTATTTATTTTATAATTTTCCCTAATTAAATTTTTCATTGGTCTTTTTGTGTACTAGCAAGTGAATTTTATGTCGGTAATCAATTTAAATTATAAATTTATGTTCTATAATATATTTTAATATCATTTCATGTGTTAATAAAATATAGGCTTTAGTCAAAAAATATTGTCCCTATGTTATGCATGAAAATGTATAATTTCCACTTCTTGTATTCACCATTTGTTTTTCTAATGAAAAAATAGAATGGGCATGCATATATTTAAAAATTATAAATGTCAATTTAAATAAAATGTTTATATTAAATTGGAAAAAGAAAGAAAATGTGTTTTTTGATCAAATAAGAAAAAAGAGCCCATGTTTTTCTATCAACTTTGAGGGTTGTTCTCCTTTCATGGATAGGTATGAGGTTTTTGGGAAGGGTTATCTCAATGTTTTGGGGACCTTGAAGCAACAATTTTTTTGTTTTTTCCAATCTTGTCCCTCCATTTCTATTGCTTTTGCATGGGAAAATAAAAGGAAAAGAGTGTTGGGTGTAGGGATTATTGATTCTTGTTTTAAGCACTTGTATCCTTCATTCCCTTACACTCTTCAGCATTTTGGAGTGGTTAATTGCTTCATTAGATGTGTGATTTGTGGTGTGATACAAGAGGAGAAAATTTCCCTTCTAACTATCCATATCTTCCTTCTTTGTGACTATGCTTGGCAACAAGGTTAGAGATTGAACCCCATTTCTTTTAGTTATAAGTATTTCTTGTATTTGTGTCATATTAGCTTAAGTGGATGAAATGGCTTTCTATTTTGTAGGAAATAATATTTGTATGGATTTTGAATTGATGGGAATCAATAAAAATTCTCATTGTATACATATGAAATAATTGAATTTTATGCAAAAATTAGGGAAATTTTTTTCCTAAGTTTGTGTAATGTCGCAGAATTGCACCTAGGGGAAATTCCACATTTTTGCATTTTTTCCTAGCATTTATGACACGTTAGAGCATTAATGATAAAAATCCCATGAGCCAGAAGTTCATGATTCTGAATCCATGCAAACTTGTGGCAGAGCAATAGAAGCCTGACAACACGTTTCCCAAAAATATCGGCTTTT